>JABUOV010000473.1:0-31163 GCA_025617405.1 Perca schrenkii
TTATAAGATTAACGTGGGCGTCAGCTATAAAAAGGTGGTACAAAAACACTCCAAATGTTTTGTTTTTTGTTAAAAAATGCAGAAAATATGTTCCCTCGTAGGCTGCCGTGGTTATTTACGTCGCAATGCATTCTGGGGTAGTGACGTGTATTGGTTGTACCCACGTACCGGAGTTATAGCCAAGGGGGTAAGCTTCGCTTCAGAACGCGAACCTCCGATGGCGCCATTTTGTTGCTACAAAGGTATCACCTCTTGTTAGCATTACACTGACTGCCATTTTTTTTTACGTCACTTGACTGCGAATAACTTTACATCTGAAGCGTTTAAAGACTCTATTTGTCCGTTGTTTAATTCTAAAGAAACACGACAATGTATAAAAGGCTCCATTACCTTGTACCTCACGTTATAGCTCCGTAGCAGACGCTTTTATAAAAATAGGCTAACGATTGGGTCATAACCACGAGACTTACTGTCACACAGTAGAGGAATTACCGTATAGTACAGGAGAAGCTCACAGGCAGTTTCGACTTCCATTAGCTGTTTAGGTTTAATTACTAATGTTAACTAGCATGTTAGTGATCAATAATTAGCCTGGGCCTATGTTATCTCCTTACATATACCTACACTCTCCTTCTTTGTAAGATTGGGAATGATTGAGATTTCTCTTGGCACAGCTACCAGAAGACTTCACACTTTCAGACAGGTTGCTCACGTCACATTTACGTTGTCTCTGTCAGTTGGAGGCTGCGCAGTAAGGGAAGAGATCACCGGAAAAGTGCTTCTAATATCCTTCACTGGTCTCCGTCCAGAGCAACGGGGTCTATTGGTCCATTATATACTGTCTATGGTTAGAGCCCTACTGGATTCCACACCAACTGGTTTCCGTATGTTGTGTTTACCTAACAGCTGCCGATGTGGTCCGCCTGTGTCACCAGATTCGTCACACAATCACAAACATATTCCTGACGATTTTCAAATCGTTTCCCAGATCTACTGTCGCGAAAATGTTTGTCTAAGTAATGGCCACATCACAACCACCTACAAAAAAAAAGATCTAAAAACAATATAATCATTCAAGTTCAGGTCAAGCTGGTTTCGATCATGTGGCCTAAATATAATAGTTAGCACCTAAGTTGGCAGCTCTACACAGTGAGCTATTGAAGCTCTGTATGAAGCTGCTTCCAGTCACCTATCTATCAGCTACGTCATCAACCAGGTAACAACTTGATTTGAGCTGATCTAAAACAACTGGTTACCTGGGCTTAGTTGAGGAAATACCTGATGATAGTTTTCACGTTTCTTTCCTCACATCTACGGCCATATGGACTACTACTACTTCATCACAGCTACCTACTAGCTACACATTGTGACTGGTACATATCTTTAACAGTAACGTGGTCTAATATTGTCGATATAGGCTACACAATTGTTACCACCGAGTCACAGAAAAGTGGTAATACACGACTCAGTTTGAATGCATGGTCTTCATGATTTACAGTCATTGTCTCTCCTTTTGTGTAACCTATATGGTATGTATGGGATATAGTAATATATATAACTCAGAATTTGTAAAACAATGGCTTGTAATACAGTGTTAACCTACTTGAGTTTGGCTGCGAATTAACCAAGCATGTTAATGTGTCTCTAATCAAATCATTCCATCCAAACAGATGTAAAGTTGTTCTGAAATCTAACTCCGACACAGCAAAGTAGTTGTTGATATTTTTTAATGAGCTTATTCATCTTTAGTGATATGAGTTTATCTTTGGGTTTAACCAAGTGCGCCCCTTGTGGACAAAATAAAACACCAGCATATTATAACATGACAAACAACACATTCATAGCCTTAATTATTACAAGCTACTTCCAAAACTAATGTAGGCTACATAATGTACATAACTATAGCCTAAAAAGTGTTGATAGAGAAATCACAACAGATATGTCGGGTATTTTTCTAAGATACGCCGAAGGGAGGCTATAATATAGACGCGAGGAAATTATAGGCCTATTATTGTTTCAGATCAACCCAAAACAAAATGTTGCTTTGATGTTAGCAATCACTGTGAGGCGATTAAGGCATATATACAGATCAACTTTCTTTTTCGCCTTTCTTGCAATTGTACTGATTCGTTGTGAATGCGTTTTTGGAAGTAACTTGTAATAATTAAGGCTATGAATGTGATGTTTCTCATGTTGTATATGCTGGTGTTTTATTTTGTCCACAAGGGGCGCACTGGGTTAAACCCAGAGAGAAACTCAAATCACTAAAGATGAATAAGCTCATTAAAAAATATCAATAACTACTTTGCTGTGTCGGAGTTAGATTTCAGAACAACTTTACATCTGTTTGGATGGAATGATTTGATTAGAGACACATTAACATGCTTGGTTAATTCGCAGCCAAACTCAAGTAGGTTAACACTGTATTACAAGCCATTGTTTTGCAAGTTATATATATATTACTATATCCCATACATACCATATAGGTTACACAAAAGGAGAGACAATGACTGTAAATCATGAAGACCATGCATTCAAACTGAGTCGTGTATTACCACTTTTCTGTGACTCGGTGGTAACAATCGTGTAGCCTATATCGACAATATTAGACCACGTTACTGTTAAAGATATGTACCAGTCACAATGTGTAGCTAGTAGGTGGCTGTGATGAAGTAGTAGTAGTCCATATGGCCGTAGATGTGAGGAAAGAAAGTGAAAACTATCATTGGGTATTTCCTCAACTAAGCCCAGGTAACCAGTTGTTTTAGATCAGCTCAAATCAAGTTGTTACCTGGTTGATGACGTAGCTGATAGATAGATATTTTTGCAATCAGTACAAATTGTATGGTCTTTTATTTCAGATGACTCTGGTCCACAAGCAAGAAAGCGTTCCAGGACGGAGCGTGTGTGTGGAAGCCCTGTCTGTAAGTTAACATTTATACATGCATTTGAGAAACCAGAGTCCTATTCCTACCATGGAACTACTGACCCTCAGCCTGCTGCTTATCATGTGACGGTTCTGATGTGTTTGTCTCTTCCTGCCTTTTTTCAGGTCAGTAGACATCACTGCCTCCACCACCTGCATGTAAGGTTTTTTATTATTTTTTTTTGCAATTGTCTAATGTAACAGAGTAGTTATCCAATGGCATTTGCAAGAAAGCTACCATAAATTAACTGACCAATATTCATATCTACTTTCTTTTTAGATGAGTCAACAGCACACAGGAAACCAGCCGGTGGCCCAGAGCTGGATGGGTGTATTCTAACACAAGCTCGGCCTGCCACGTCATCTTGGGACCAGTTGAAGGTACAGTGGCTTTTGCATAACTTAAATTATAACACAACTGACTTCTCTTACAAAATGAGATTGTACAAGCTCTCCACTTTGTTCCACATGTGTAATTTGTGTTTCTATATGTTTTACAGCAACTTTTCCTGACAAGCCCAGAGGTTCGACCGGAGGTACTGCCATCCGTCGCATGCTACGGCGAATGGCAACCAATGATGTTCTAAAACTGTATATCCTGCGGGGCAGAAAGGGAAAGAAGGCCTTCCAGGACCTGACTATCTGCTGGGTTATAACAGGCAGGTGTTACTTTATTGTTCACATCAGTATTATGCTTAGCTTGGCTAATAAGAGGTTTTAATTTGACTTGTAATGTTGCTTCATTTTGACTTCTACTCTACCACACAGACGGTAAATTGAAATTCTTCTGTGATGTTAATTATAATCATAATAATCAAAAACTATCAATATTTGTGATCGGAATAAAAACAAGGTTGTTAGTCAGGCAATTTGTCTTGCTTTTGTTAATGTGTTTATTCTTAGTATGACATATCAAACTTTTGTTTCTTTCTTTTTAGGTCAGCTATTTTTTATTTTTTTGCAGAAGCAAGAGCTGTTGGCCATCTTCTCCACTGCTGCCATCCTCCTGCCTCCTCCCCTCTGGCAGGCGCTACAGATCCCTGCACACAAAACCAACCAGACACAAGAACAGCTTCTTTCCTTCTGCCATCACTCTCCTGACCTGCTGAGAAGTGGGCTCATCCCCACTTTGGCCATTCACCTACACATTACATACTTTATCATTCAATATGCATCTTGCACAATACATTTGCACTATTACTTTGCACTCAACATCCTTATCTATTTTGTATTTTGTATATTCTTCTTTGTATATTGTAAATTAAAGTTTTAAATCCCATCAAGTTTGCCTGTTCATTCATTCCTGCTAATATATAATAATTCATTCCTGCTCATGCAGACGGTTTAAAGTAATAATAAAATTAGTATCATTGTTGTTAAAGTTTGTTAAAGGTTAGGGGAATGTAAAAAAAGTACGTTAGGGGAACGTTCCCTGAAGGTTACAACGTTAGGGGAACGTTCCATAAAGGTTACAACGTTAGGGGAACGTTCCATAAAGGTTACAACGTTAGGGGAACGTTCCATAAAGGTTACAACGTTAAGCCTGGCTCAGACTACAGGAGTTTTAGGCCAATTTATGCCCGATTTACCCCTCCCGAGAATCTGAGACAAAATCTTGTCGAGGACCTCGATCGGTTCCGATGTTCGGCGCAGATTATCTGGTAATGTGAGGCGTTCACAGGTCAGATTATCTGGTAATGTGAGGCGTTCACAGGTCAGATTATCTGGTAATGTGAGGCGTTCACAGGTCAGATTATCTGGTAATGTGAGGCGTTCACAGGTCAGATTATCTGGTAATGTGAGGCGTTCACAGGTCAGATTATCTGGTAATGTGAGGCGTTCACAGGTCAGATTATCTGGTAATGTGAGGCGTTCACAGGTCAGATTATCTGGTAATGTGAGGCGTTCACAGGTCAGATTATCTGGTAATGTGAGGCGTTCACAGGTCAGATTATCTGGTAATGTGAGGCGTTCACAGGTCAGATTATCTGGTAATGTGGGGCGTTCACAGGTCAGATTATCTGGTAATGTGAGGCGTTCACAGGTCAGATTATCTGGTAATGTGAGGCGTTCACAGGTCAGATTATCTGGTAATGTGAGGCGTTCACAGGTCAGATTATCTGGTAATGTGAGGCGTTCACAGGTCAGATTATCTGGTAATGTGAGGCGTTCACAGGTCAGATTATCTGGTAATGTGAGGCGTTCACAGGTCAGATTATCTGGTAATGTGCGGCGTTCACAGGTCAGATTATCTGGTAATGTGAGGCGTTCACAGATTGAATCTCGCACCTCCCAATCTGTTCGCAGACACATCGGGGCCGCCCCGATAATATCAAACATGTTTGATATCTAGGATTATAATCGGGCGTTAAACGACTATGATTACGTCAGTACTTCCACAATAGCCAATGAGAAACAGGTCTGCAGGGAGACAGAAGTGACGGAAACTTTTGAAAATGTCCGCGAAAGCAGCTGTAGTACGAGTCCGGTGGACAACTGAGTTGGAAGAAAGGATGGTGGAGATGTGGCAACAGCACGAGTGCCTGTTTAATGTCTCATCAAAAGAGTATCCTAATGGGAATGATAAAGAGAAGAGCTGGGGAGAGATCGCTAAAGATTTGGACCTACCGGGTGAGTGGACAAAGTTGCTAGCGCACTAGCTTGCAAATGTAAACATTAGATCTAGGTCAGTGATCATCTGCTACATTCAGGTCTAACAAAAGATGCATTGCACATAGTTTGTTTGAATAATATTATCGTTCACGCTCGTTTTATTTCCTTTTGTTTTTTATTGGTACAAAGAATAAGTATTACTACAGCAAGTTGCCGTGACACAGTATCCATTTTGTTTACATGCGCTTCCCCGTCAGATCGCGTCACGTGAGGTGCTAAATCTGGCGAGATAATCTTAAGAATATCTTGTAGTGTGTGATGCCCCACTATTTACAAATCTTGTAGTGTGAGCATGTTTAAGATTTGAGGGAAGAAAATCTGCAAAGATTCTCCTCAAGTGTGTGCTGCAACCAGATTTCAAAATCGGTTAGGATTTTAAAACTCCTGTAGTCTGAGCCAGGCGTTTAGGGGAACGTTAGGGGAACGTTCCATAAAGGTTACAACGTTAGGGGAACGTTAGGGGAACGTTCCATAAAGGTTACAACGTTAGGGGAACGTTAGGGGAAACGTTCCATAAAGGTTACAACGTTAGGGGAACGTTAGGGGAACGTTCCATAAAGGTTACAACGTTAGGGGAACGTTAGGGGAACGTTCCATAAAGGTTACAACGTTAGGGGAACGTTAGGGGAACGTTCCATAAAGGTTACAACGTTAGGGGAACGTTAGGGGAACGTTAGGGGAACGTTCCATAAAGGTTACAACGTTAGGGGAACGTTAGGGGAACGTTCCATAAAGGTTACAACGTTAGGGGAACGTTAGGGGAACGTTCCATAAAGGTTACAACGTTAGGGGAACGTTAGGGGAACGTTCCATAAAGGTTACAACGTTAGGGGAACGTTAGGGGAACGTTAGGGGAACGTTCCATAAAGGTTACAATGTTAGGGGAACGTTAGGGGAACGTTACATAAAGGTTACAACGTTAGGGGAACGTTACATAAAGGTTACAACGTTAGGGGAACGTTCTCTAAAGGTTGCAACGTTAGGGGAACGTTCTCTAAAGGTTGCAATGTTCGATGTAACCAAAAACGAACGTTCCCAGAACATTCAACCAACTTCCCATAATAACCAAAACACAACCAAACCTAACCTTCAGGGAATGTTCGCGCAACCAAAAACGAACGTTCCCAGAACGTTCTGGGAACCAAAAATTGTTAGCTGGGTATGGACAGTACAGTAACAGCGAGATGAACACGTCTGCCGTTCAGCCTTTTCAGTTTGACGTAGGCTTAAAGGACGAACCTAGGGGTTAATAACGGATGTGTCCCCACCAGTGTTGCCAAGTCCGCTTATTATAAGCGACTTTGGGCTTGTTTTTCTGTAAAGTAGCTTACAAATATTGGTCGCGTGTCGCGTTTTTTTTGGGCTTGTTTCTAAAGCGTAGTTGCTTATTTGGGCTTGTTCCCAGCTCCATAGTAAGTTGTCAAGCAGTCTTGCCTGTTCCCTCTGTCCCTCCCCTTTCCCCATACACACAGGAGACAGCAAAGTTTTTACCCACCCACATCCTGCTTCTAATTGGCTCTGACCCAGATGGCAACGAGTACTAGCCAATCGGAGGCGGAGCAGGTCAATCTGTTTTTTTCTGTTTACGAAAACATCAGTGAATGACGTTTAAATGAAAATACGCGCGAGTCGCGACTGATGGTGAGTGACTGGACTGTAGGAGAGTTTTTGGAGGAACAAATGCCCGGGGCAAAGTGGGCGAAATACGGGAAGAAATATAACAAAGACTCGGAGAAATAGAAAGGAGTAAAAGAATGGATTCAACCCGTTGCGGATATCTATCTATATTTGATATCCTTATAACCTATATTTGATATCCCATCAGTTTTCTAATGTTAAATAATGTTAAAAGGTGGTTTAACTCCCTATTGTAGTCATTGTCCTGAAGCTCAGGGGGGAGAAAAATAAATAAACTACCGTGTGTGTAGTTTTGCTAAACTGCGCACAGTTTACCAATGTGTCCACATGGATGTAAAATTGACAATCTGTACCCACGGATTGTAAAACCGTGCACACAGTTTATTTATTTTTCTCTTCCCGGAACCTAGGGGGGCTCCGTAGAAAAATCGCTTGTTTTGGGCTTGTTTTCACAGGCCTGGTTGCTTATTTTTCTCGCGAGATCTGGCAACACTGGTCCCCACTCTGTCCTTCTCTGGGACATCGCTGGTTAACCTAGTATTCGGGGCACAGGGAAAGTAAAAACAAATCGCTATTCGTACCACAAAAAAGGCTCAAAATATCACCAAACTTCAACGGTAGCATAATGAGGGTCCCTACATGTTAACCGAAGCATTGAGAACTTTGTAAGTGTACAGACGAAGAGCTGTGGGAGCTCCGTGAAAGGGCTACGAGAGAGAGAGCCATGCCGCAACAGAGCCTCGTACTTCGGGAAACCAGTCATGACTTACAGCTGGCGATGCCAACTAAAATCAAAAGCAATTTGCACAATATATCTGAAATAATCGCACCAATGTAAACATAACTTGTCTAGCTAGCTAGTTTACTTACTCAGTGGATAACTGTCCATCTGGTCCCTCCGGTCTGGGTCGCCGTCTCCAATTTATTTTCGGGACTTGGAAAAAAGTTTCCCTGTTCATCAGAGAGGGGGAATCTTCAGACTGTACAAAACACTGCGTCTCTTGGGTGTTGGGACGCAACAGGTCCCACTCCGTGCAACACAGACACTCCTGTTCAGTGGCCATAGCTTCACAATGTCCGCAGGTACACCACCAGTTTCCCCAAGTACGAGGCTCTGTTGTCTCTCTCGTAGCCCTTTCACGGAGCTCCCGCAGCTCTTTGTTCAGTAAACAAAGTTCTCAATGCTTCGGTTAACATGTAGGGACCCTCACTATGCTACCGCTGAAGTTTGGTGATAATTTGAGCCTTTTTAAAGGTATTAATAGCTTTTTGGTTTTACTTTCCCTGTGCCCCGAATACTAGCTAGCGTTGTAAGCTAGGTTAACTAGTGGTCCGCGCTAGCTTCGTTGAAGCTCCAAACACAATCAATTAGCATGAAAACATGTCCCAGAGAAGGACAGAGTGGGGACACATCCGTTATTAACCCCTAGGTTCGTCCTTTAAGCCTACGGTCAAACTGAAAAGGCTGAACGGCAGACGTGTTCATCTCGCTGTTACTGTACTGTCAATAGCCGGTACGTGGGTACAACCATTGACATATATAAAATGGACCAACAGAGCCCGTGTCTCTGGACGGAGACCAGTGAAGGATATTAGAAGCACTTTTCCGTTGATAGCCAGCTTTACTGAGCAGCCTCCAACTGAGAGAGACAACGTAGATGTGACGTGAGCAACGTGTCTGAAAGTTGTAAGTCTTCTGGTAGCTGTGACAAGAGAAATCTCAATCATTCCCAATCTTACAGAGACGGAGAGCGTTGGTATATGTAAGGAGCAGGGCATGAAATTAACACCCGCCCACCCGCCAAATGCGGGTGAATTTTGCAGTTGGCGGGTAACACTGTCAATCTACCTGCCACTTTGGCGGGTAGCCAATGAGAATTGAGTGATTCAGATGCGTAACTATCGGTAAGCAGGGTACGCGGTTGCTTACGGGCCTGGTCCAATCAGGGGCCCGCATCACTGGAAGACATTGATTGACAGCCGGGGCTCCCTATCGCGCAGCCACTGACCAAGCGGGAGGGAGAACGGGTCGAATTCATTTCCTTGTTTATGTTATGAAGACAAGACGTGTGTGTGACTCGAACATCTCACATTTACCAACAAAACGTACAGCGAATGACCGTGGAAAACATTTCAGACTGTCCTGCCAACATGTATACATTTTAACATCAATGTTCGCTGGAACCATTTTTCACTTTTAAGTCTCTGAAAGTTGCTGCTGTTTCATCTTGTCAGCTGTCTGCAGCGGGCGGGGCTGTTGCTCCGTTTCCCCCGCGACTGACGCGCACACACACACAAACACACACAATCACACACACACACACACACACACACACAATCACACACACAATCACACACACAATCACACATGGTGGATGCAGGAAAAAACGCAGATGAGACCTGCAGGATGACCTAAATTGAGGACAGCTACTTTATTGTAAGTGCAATGATAAGTTAAAGTCCAATATGAAATCGTATGAATGTGAGTCCCAGACCAGGATAGGAAATGAACTAGCAATGTAAAGATCAACAAGCCACTGACAGATATGTTTGTATTTGATTCATTCAATAAATTATTTTGTGTCATAAATCCACCAGCCGTTTTCATATTATACCAACATCATCATCCTGAGCCTTTTTGGTAAAGTTCCTAGAAAATCTCAGCCCAGAGTAATTAATTAATAGTACTAATTATTATTCTCCCCAAAACAAGTTTCCTTTTCATTTATTTTTTTATTTTTAAGAACTATACAAAAAAATGTTGCAACTTTTTTGCAACAACTCGTGTTATGGTCCACATTCACCAGTGTTTGTTTGTTGTTGTGGTGTGCGTAGGCTACTCCTGATTTTGTCAGTCCTCACATCTCTTATATGCAGTGGTGTAACGAGCCAACACCAGACCCCTATGCAGTATTATCAAGGCTGGCCCCCCCCACTACAGCACGTGCGCAATGTCCATGAGTAGGCTACCATGAATAGGACAGGACAGGATCATAGAGACACAGCAAGGCCTGTTTTTCACCTTTTATGAGGCAAAAAAAAAGTGGCTGGTGGTCAAAAAAGTTAACCTCATGCTCTGGTAAGGAGATAACATGGACACAGGCTAATTATTGATCACTAACATGCTAGTTAACATTAGTAATTAAACCTAAACAGCTCATGTAAGTCCAAACTGCCTGTGAGCTTCTCCTGTACTATACGGTAATTCCTCTACTGTGTGACAGTAAGTCTCGTGGTTATGACACAATCGTTAGCCTATTTTTATAAAAGCGTCTGCTACGGAGCCATAACGTGAGGTACAAGGTAATGGAGCCTTTTATACATTGTCGTGTTTCTGTAGAAATAAACAACGGACAAATAGAGTCTTTAAACGCTTCAGATGTAAAGTTATTCGCTGTCAAAGTGACGACAAAATGAATGGGAGTCAATGGGATGCTAACGGGAGGTGATGGCCAGGTAGCATCAAAATGGCGCCATAGGAGGTTCGAGTTCTGAAGCGAAGCTTACCCCCCAATACACGTCACTATCCCAGAATGCATTGTGACGTAAATAACCACGGCGGCCTACGAGGGAACATATTTTCTGCATTTTTTAACAAAAAACAAAACATTTGGAGTGTTTTTGTACCACCGTTTTATAGCTGACGCCCACGTTAATCTTATAAGGCCAACATATCGTACTAGTCGGGGTTCCTTTTAATATACAAGCACAAAATCACAGAAAACATTAGCGAAGAAATCTGAAAATGAGTCATATAAATGAGTTGGTATCAGTTCTCTTACTTTGTGTCTGAGGGTCCAGGTTCTTTACTGAAGTTCAGAGGTTGACCTTTGGACCAGTCACTCTTCATAGACTGACAGCCAGATACTACAGACTCTGCTCCATCCTCCTCTTCCTCCAAATCACTCATCTTCTGATCTGAAGTCAGTCTGAGAGGTAAAAAAAATGTTTTTACCTTTCGGTCTACAGCAGGTTTAATGTGTATCATTATTATATATTAATTATTTATTCAGCCAATCAGCACTTTGTGTCCAGATGAATCAAACTGTTGAGTTCATTCTAACATTTCTTTCCTCTCCAGTCCACAGGGAGAAAACAGACTCAGAGACTTTGACAGTAAAATAATAAATGTTGGATTACCACTCACCCTGCTCAGCCTTCAGTTTCCTCCTCCTGCTCACACTTCAGTTAACTGTTGTATATATTTGTGTTGTATATTCTTCATGTTATGTCTTCCTGCTGCATATTAATTGCACTTTGGGACAAAGAATAAACTGAACTGAACTAAAATGGAGTCTCAACTTCCTGTTCTCATGGACCTGATCTGCTCCTCTTCCTGCTGGATACTAGTTACTCTTAAACTGAAACTAAAACTAAACTAAACTGAACTGAACTAAAATGGAGACTCAACTCTTCCTGTTCTCATGGACCTGATCTGCTCCTCCCCCTCTCCACTTACAGGAAACCAGCTGAGTTCATCTAGAGGGTGTGTGTGTGTGTGTGTGTGTGTGTGTGTGTGTGTGTGTGTGTGTGTGTGTGTGTGTGTGTGTGTGTGTGGGGGGGTCTGTATAGATTACTTCCTTCCTTACTTTTTTCTAAGGTCTTGTTTTTTTCTGAAGTTTGTCGATTTTGGAGTTTTTTTCAAAAAAGATTTTTGTTGTCTTCCTTCTTTAAACTATGTATTTTTACAAGTCTGTCGCTTTTTACAAAGTTTTTGTCGCTGTTTTCAAATTTTGTCTCACTATTTTCTTCCTATTATTGTTTTTTTAAACTTCTTGTTGCCTTTTTTCATCAGTATTTAAATATTTTTCAGTTACATGGCTGTTGTTTGGTAAATCATGGGGGTACTTGGCTTAAAAACACAATTCAACCAGTAACTCTTCACAGACTGACAGCCAGATACTACAGACTCTGCTCTCCGTCTCTTGTTCTGGACTCTGCAAACACCAAGATGAGGTTTTTATTTGTATTGCTTGAATCCTTAAATTCTCTTCTTGTAAAGCCAATTCTGAAGCTATTAACACACAAACTACTGCTACTGTCAAATGATTAGGATTAAACATCTATAATAGTCCTTTTAGATTGGCTACTCCACATCTGATTGCTGCCTGTATGAACAGACTGATTGGATAACATGGGCGCCAGAATGTAAATAGCTCTGCTTCACGGTGATTTCTCCTCCAGTGTGTTTTCACTGAAAAACTTCTTTAGCAAGTTTTGTCTCTATGCTTCTTTAATAATTATTATTATCTGCTCTAGCTTTTTTAACACTTAAGACACAGATATGATGATAATAATTGTCCAACATTACCCCTAACCCCCCCTTAGTCTTTAAAGGTCCCATGGCATGAAAATTCACTTTATGAGGTTTATTAACATTAATATAAGTTCCCCCAGCCTGCCTATGGTCCCCCGGTGGCTAGAAATGGTGATAGGTGTAAACCGAGCCCTGGGTATCCTGCTCTGCCTTTGAGAAAATGAAAGCTCAGATGGACCAATCAGGAATCTTCTCCTTATGAGGTCATAAGGAGCAAGGTTACCTCCCCTTTCTCTGCTTTGCGGAACTGGCTCTAGTGGCTGTAATTCTGCACTAAGGCTGAATTTCAGGGAAAGAGACTTCAGATACAGTATTAGGGGACCACTAAGGTCTATATAAAAGAGACTTCAGATACAGTATTAGGGGACCACTAAGGTCTATATAAAAGAGACTTCAGATACAGTATTAGGGGACCACTAAGGTCTATATAAAAGAGACTTCAGATACAGTATTAGGGGACCACTAAGGTCTATATAAAAGAGACTTCAGATACAGTATTAGGGGACCACTAAGGTCTATATAAAAGAGACTTCAGATACAGTATTAGGGGACCACTAAGGTCTATATAAAAGAGACTTCAGATACAGTATTAGGGGACCACTAAGGTCTATATAAAAGAGACTTCAGATACAGTATTAGGGGACCACTAAGGTCTATATAAAAGAGACTTCAGATACAGTATTAGGGGGACCACTAAGGTCTATATAAAAGAGACTTCAGATACAGTATTAGGGGACCACTAAGGTCTATATAAAAGAGACTTCAGATACAGTATTAGGGGGACCACTAAGGTCTATATAAAAGAGACTTCAGATACAGTATTAGGGGACCACTAAGGTCTATATAAAAGAGACTTCAGATACAGTATTAGGGGACCACTAAGGTCTATATAAAAGAGACTTCAGATACAGTATTAGGGGACCACTAAGGTCTATATAAAAGAGACTTCAGATACAGTATTAGGGGACCACTAAGGTCTATATAAAAGAGACTTCAGATACAGTATTAGGGGGACCACTAAGGTCTATATAAAAGAGACTTCAGATACAGTATTAGGGGACCACTAAGGTCTATATAAAAGAGACTTCAGATACAGTATTAGGGGACCACTAAGGTCTATATAAAAGAGACTTCAGATACAGTATTAGGGGACCACTAAGGTCTATATAAAAGAGACTTCAGATACAGTATTAGGGGACCACTAAGGTCTATATAAAAGCATCCAAAGAGCACCATGTCATGGGACATTTAAAATACAAACACACAGGGGCGCAACTACCCAGTGTCAGAGGGGTATGCAGCAACAATTTTGCAACCAGTGATGGCATCAGATAGGACAACTATTATGCAGTAAGGTTGTGCTGCTGTTGAAATTACATTCACATTTTGTATTTTAAATATATGTACTGTATATATATATTTGTTTTTTTCATATTTATTTATTTATTGAAAATGCATCATATAAATGAGTTGGTATCAGTTCTCTTACTTTGTGTCTGAGGGTCCAGGTTCTTTACTGAAGTTCAGAGGTTTATCTTTGGACCGGTCACTCTTCATAGACTGACAGCCAGATACTACAGACTCTGGTCTCTGTCTGTTGTTCTGGACTCTGCAAACACCAAGAGGTTTTTATTCATATTGCTTTCATCCTTGATACAAAATTGTAAAGCCTATTTTGAAGCTCTAAACAAACACACTTCTGCCAATAATTAGAATTAAAAGTTTATATGAATCCTTTAGATTAAAGTTTTTCTAGGTGACTGACTGCTGTCACAGATTCAAAGAGGAAGATGGAACAAATGATTTCTTCTCTCTCATAAAAAGTTTTTTAAACTTTAGTTAAACAAATAAAATGTATTATACAAGCACAAAATCAACCGAAACATGAGCACAGAAAATCTTGGCAGATGAAACTGAAAATGCGTCATATAAATGAGTTAGTATCAGTTCTCTTACTTAGTGTCTGAGGGTCCTGGTTCATTACTGAATTGAAGAATCCTCTCCAAATCACTCATCTTCTGATCTGAAGTCAGTCTGAGAGGTAAAACAGGAACACTGACTGGGAGCTCACAACACAAGAATCAAGACAAGTTTCAACAAGAGACACACACACACACACACACACACACACACACACACACACACACACACACACACACACACACACACACACACACACACACACACACACACACACACACAGTTTACAGTTAAATGAAACCATCCAGAACTCGGTCAGTTATCTTTAAATCTGTGTTTTCTGGGTCTACAGCAGGTTTAATGTGTAGTATTATATATTAATTATTCAGCCAATCAGCACTTTGTGTCCAGATGAATCAAACTGTTGAGTTCATTCTAACATTTCTTTCCTCTCCAGTCCACAGGGAGAAAACAGACTCAGAGACTTTGACAGTAAAATAATAAATGTATGATTACCACTCACCCTGCTCAGCCTTCAGTTTCCTCCTCCTCCTCTCTTCTCTTCACACTTCTGTTAATTGTTGTGTGGTTTGTGTTGTATATTCTTCATATTCCTGCTGCATACAAATTGCGCTTTTGGGAAAGAATAAACTGAACTGAACTGAAATGGAGTCTGAACTTCCTGTTCTCATGTACCAGATCTGCTCCTCCCCCTCTTCATTTACAGGAAGTCAGCTGAGTTTATCTAAGTGTGTGTGTGTGTGTGTGTGTGTGTGTGTGTGTGTGTGTGTGTGTGTGTGTGTGTGTGTGTGTGTGTGTGTGTGTGTGTGTGTTGGAGTCTCGTCTCATTGTTGATGTAACAGCTCCACCTGCTGTCCAAAGTAACAAACTACCAGCTGAAGGCTGACTTCACCATCTGGCCTTTCCTCTAAATTCCTGCCACTGGAAGTTACACTGACGAGGAATCTACCTCGGTGGTTGGTGCAGACATACTGTACACAAACACATATATTAAACATTATTATGAAATAAACAATAAATACAGAAACAAATATAAACTAAATAGTTGTTAAACATGAGAGAAAAGAGGCTGAATGGTTGAGTGCATGATGGGTAAAACATAATATAGTCTATGTGCAGCGGGCAGATGAATAGTGATGATGTGTATAGTGAACATGATCAGGATTATTTACATTATTGTATTATTCATTCATCTGAGTGTAACAGGCTGTATATGCGTTATGTTAAATTATTATTATATATTTAATATGTGACGAACAAACTTTATGGTTAAACAGACTCAGTGACGCTGTGGAAGAAGTACTCCAAACTATTAATACTACACAGTGAAAATACTCGTCCTGCTCTGTTAGTAAATGTACTTGATGTAGAAGTAGCAGTGAGAGAGCTGATTCTCTGGAACATTACATCATGTCTTACTGCTGGTTAATACTTTGTGTGTAAACTGTGAATGTGCAGAGTAACACGCTGTCAGATAAATGGAGGACAAGAAGAAGTACAAGCTTTCCTTCTGAGATTAAAGCAAGTATTCAGACATGTTACTGTAGTAAAAGTACTCTAAGCGTGTTGTTAAAGTATCAAACAGCAACTTACAGTTTCTTCAAACAGTCCAAAGAGTTGATAAAGAACAACTCAGATGTTGTTTTTTCTGATGCTCACAGCTCCACCTATCAGGAAGCAGATTTTCACAATAAGAGCTTGGTTTCTTCTCTCTGTGTAACTGTGGTTGTTTTCAGCTACCTTCAGCTGGAGCTCCACACGGACAGAAAAAGCTGAGACACACAGTCTGGAAAGTGAAAGTAAACTTTAAACAGGAAACAAGAGGAACCGCCCAGAGAGGAGCAACATTACCACATCTAGGAAATAATAAAGGGAACTTCTGACAGTTAACATGTAATAACACATGTAATAGAGTTGTTTTTAAATCTAAAGCATGCTTTGATTATAACAGAGGATGGGGTGTTGAGAGTACACACAGAATTAAGTATTACAAAATAAATACATTAAATGTAATAAAAAATATAATTAAAAAAGTTAAGACTGGACAGGGTTTTGGATATTAATAAGGGACTCATGTATCTCCATAAATACCTTTATTTGTCTGTTACATCCACGTGTGAATGGTTTAATGCGTCGTTTAGTAATGTGGATCAATCAACAGTGTTTTCCAAAGTTCCATATTGCCATGCACCTTAGCTCCATATAGGCCGACTGATAGGCCTATCTATGGGAGTCATGCAGGTTTATGAACAATATTTTCCCCTTTAATCTAGGTTACTTCCATCTGTCCATTCTCTGGTCTGACAAGGATGCCTCGTCTTTGCTAACCCGTCCCTCCCTGCCCTCTAACCTGATTTCTGTTTTAATTTGATTTAGTTTACAGTTTTTCTCGATCGCTATGACACTTTTTTCAGTACTTTTAACAACTTTCCTAAACTCTTAACGCACCAACACACCTACAACACACGATTGGCAAAACAGTTAATTTCATGCTCAAAATCACACACTGTAAACTAAACTCCAACACTGATTTTCTAAATACAATAATTCACTAACACAATACACTATGTTTACCAAAACAATGCAAACATGTCACAAAATCAAATAATTCTTCCAAAACACTAACACATGTTCTCTCCCAACAGGAACATTTAGTCAATCATAGCACAATGTCATACAAAACACTAACATCAGATGGAATTACAGAAACTGCATTATTTTATATGTGTCAGTCAAGTCTGCCCTTATATAACAGACACATAGTGATTGTATTGATCATAGATTGTGTTTTTGCACTGCAGTTTCTGTTGAAGTCTCTCTACATTTTTTGTTTTGTTGGGTTTAGTAAATGCATATTTTCTTTTACTGAGAAAGATTATTAATATGGCTTTTCAATTAACTGCTTTGTTCACCTGTCTATCATATAAGTTACAGAGGGGATACCGAACATATCTGTCTGTTTTTCACCTGATATTATGTGTATCCCCTCCCCTAACAAGAAAAGGCTCTGTCCTGTCATCATGTGTGTTATTTCCAGAGTTTACCAGGTCACAATAAACAACCTGACATTATATGGAGATGTCTGCTGTTTGATAGCAAAAGGTCCAGATGACAGGACAGACCCTTTGCATGTTAGGGGAGGGGATACACATTATATCAGGTGAAAAAGGGCCTGATATTTTCTGGATCCCCTCTAGAACCTTTAATAGAAAACAGGAGCTGGTGCGGGCCCCCGGCAGACCCCGAGCAGCCCGACAAGTGGGTGACTGTCTGAGGGAAGAGTAGCGCTAGTTCTAGACCAGGGAGAGACCTGACACGCTTCCTGGATGGAGCTGGGTGGTCCTGTGTGTAGCTGTGTGTAGCTGTGTGTAGCTGTGTGTAGCTGTGTGTTCCTGTGTGTAGCTGTGTGTTCCTGTGTGTAGCTGTGTGTGTGTCTGTGTGTTCCTGTGTGTAGCTGTGTGTTCCTGTGTGTTCCTGTGTGTAGCTGTGTGTTCCCTGTGTGTAGCTGTGTGTTCCTGTGTGTTCCTGTGTGTAGCTGTGTGTTCCTGTGTGTTCCTGTGTGTAGCTGTGTGTTCCTGTGTGTAGCTGTGTGTTCCCGTGTGTAGCTGTGTGTTCCTGTGTGTAGCTGTGTGTTCCCTGTGTGTTGCTGTGTGTAGCTGTGTGTTCCTGTGTGTAGCTGTGTGTTCCTGTGTGTAGCTGTGTGTTCCTGTGTGTAGCTGTGTGTTCCTGTGTGTTCCTGTGTGTAGCTGTGTGTTCCTGTGTGTAGCTGTGTGTTCTGTGTGTTCCTGTGTGTAGCTGTGTGTTCCTGTGTGTTCCTGTGTGTAGCTGTGTGTTCCTGTGTGTAGCTGTGTGTTCCCTGTGTGTAGCTGTGTGTTCCCTGTGTGTAGCTGTGTGTTCCTGTGTGTAGCTGTGTGTTCCTGTGTGTTCCTGTGTGTAGCTGTGTGTTCCCTGTGTGTAGCTGTGTGTTCCCTGTGTGTTCCTGTGTGTAGCTGTGTGTTCCTGTGTGTAGCTGTGTGTTCCTGTGTGTAGCTGTGTGTTCCTGTGTGTAGCTGTGTGTTCCTGTGTGTAGCTGTGTGTTCCCTGTGTGTAGCTGTGTGTTCCTGTGTGTAGCTGTGTGTTCTCGTGTGTAGCTGTGTGTTCCCTGTGTGTTCCTGTGTGTAGCTGTGTGTTCCTGTGTGTTGCTGTGTGTTCCTGTGTGTAGCTGTGTGTTCCCTGTGTGTAGCTGTGTGTTCCCTGTGTGTAGCTGTGTGTTCCTGTGTGTAGCTGTGTGTTCCTGTGTGTAGCTGTGTGTTCCTGTGTGTAGCTGTGTGTTCCTGTGTGTTCCTGTGTGTTCCTGTGTGTAGCTGTGTAGCTGTGTGTACCTGTGTGTAGCTGTGTGTTCCCGTGTGTTCCTGTGTGTAGCTGTGTGTTCCTGTGTGTAGCTGTGTGTTCCTGTGTGTAGCTGTGTGTTCCTGTGTGTTCCTGTGTGTAGCTGTGTGTTCCTGTGTGTAGCTGTGTGTTCCTGTGTGTAGCTGTGTGTTCCCTGTGTGTGTTCTGTGTAGCTGTGTGTTCCCGTGTGTAGCTGTGTGTTCCTGTGTGTTCTGTGTGTAGCTGTGTGTTCCTGTGTGTAGCTGTGTGTTCCTGTGTGTAGCTGTGTGTTCCTGTGTGTATCTGTGTGTTCCCGTGTGTAGCTGTGTGTTCCCGTGTGTAGCTGTGTGTTCCCGTGTGTAGCTGTGTGTTCCTGTGTGTAGCTGTGTGTTCCTGTGTGTAGCTGTGTGTGCTGTGTGTTCCTGTGTGTAGCTGTGTGTTCCTGTGTGTAGCTGTGTGTATCTGTGTGTTCCCGTGTGTAGCTGTGTGTTCCTGTGTGTAGCTGTGTGTTCCTGTGTGTAGCTGTGTGTAGCTGTGTGTTCCCTGTGTGTTCCTGTGTGTATCTGTGTGTTCCTGTGTGTAGCTGTGTGTTCCCGTGTGTAGCTGTGTGTTCCCGTGTGTAGCTGTGTGTTCCCTGTGTGTAGCTGTGTGTTCCTGTGTGTAGCTGTGTGTTCCTGTGTGTAGCTGTGTGTTCCTGTGTGTTCCTGTGTGTAGCTGTGTGTAGCTGTGTGTTCCTGTGTGTAGCTGTGTGTTCCCTGTGTGTAGCTGTGTGTCCTGTGTGTAGCTGTGTGTTCCTGTGTGTAGCTGTGTGTTCCTGTGTGTTCCTGTGTGTAGCTGTGTGTTCCCTGTGTGTAGCTGTGTGTTCCTGTGTGTAGCTGTGTGTTCCTGTGTGTAGCTGTGTGTTCCTGTGTGTAGCTGTGTGTTCCCTGTGTGTAGCTGTGTGTTCCTGTGTGTAGCTGTGTGTTCTGTGTGTTCCTGTGTGTAGCTGTGTGTTCCTGTGTGTAGCTGTGTGTTCCTGTGTGTAGCTGTGTGTTCCTGTGTGTAGCTGTGTGTTCCCGTGTGTAGCTGTGTGTTCCCGTGTGTTCCCTGTGTGTAGCTGTGTGTTCCTGTGTGTATCTGTGTGTTCCTGTGTGTAGCTGTGTGTTCCTGTGTGTTCTGTGTGTAGCTGTGTGTTCCTGTGTGTATCTGTGTGTTCCTGTGTGTAGCTGTGTGTTCCCGTGTGTAGCTGTGTGTTCCTGTGTGTAGCTGTGTGTTCCTGTGTGTAGCTGTGTGTTCTGTGTGTTCCCTGTGTGTAGCTGTGTGTTCCTGTGTGTTCCTGTGTGTAGCTGTGTGTTCCTGTGTGTATCTGTGTGTTCCTGTGTGTAGCTGTGTGTTCCCGTGTGTTCCTGTGTGTAGCTGTGTGTTCCTGTGTGTAGCTGTGTGTTCCTGTGTGTAGCTGTGTGTTCCTGTGTGTTCCTGTGTGTTCCTGTGTGTAGCTGTGTGTTCCTGTGTGTTCCTGTGTGTAGCTGTGTGTTCCCTGTGTGTTCCTGTGTGTAGCTGTGTGTTCCTGTGTGTATGCTGTGTGTTCCTGTGTGTAGCTGTGTGTTCTCGTGTGTAGCTGTGTGTTCCCGTGTGTAGCTGTGTGTTCTCGTGTGTAGCTGTGTGTTCCTGTGTGTAGCTGTGTGTTCCTGTGTGTAGCTGTGTGTTCCTGTGTGTAGCTGTGTGTTCCCTGTGTGTAGCTGTGTGTTTCTGTGTGTAGCTGTGTGTTCCTGTGTGTAGCTGTGTGTTCCTGTGTGTAGCTGTGTGTTCCTGTGTGTTCCTGTGTGTAGCTGTGTGTTCCCTGTGTGTAGCTGTGTGTTCCTGTGTGTAGCTGTGTGTTCCTGTGTGTTGCTGTGTGTTCCTGTGTGTAGCTGTGTGTTCCCTGTGTGTAGCTGTGTGTTCCCTGTGTGTAGCTGTGTGTTCCCGTGTGTAGCTGTGTGTTCCTGTGTGTAGCTGTGTGTTCCTGTGTGTTCCTGTGTGTAGCTGTGTGTTCTGTGTGTCTGTGTGTAGCTGTGTGTTCCTGTGTGTAGCTGTGTGTTCCTGTGTGTAGCTGTGTGTTCCTGTGTGTAGCTGTGTGTTCCCTGTGTGTAGCTGTGTGTTCCTGTGTGTAGCTGTGTGTTTCTGTGTGTTCCTGTGTGTAGCTGTGTGTTCCCGTGTGTAGCTGTGTGTTCCTGTGTGTAGCTGTGTGTTCCTGTGTGTTCCTGTGTGTAGCTGTGTGTTCCTGTGTGTAGCTGTGTGTTCCTGTGTGTAGCTGTGTGTTCCTGTGTGTTCCTGTGTGTTCCCGTGTGTTCCTGTGTGTAGCTGTGTGCAGAGGTGGGTAGTAACGAGTTACATTTACTCCGTTACATTTACTTGAGTAAGTTTTTGAAAAAATGATACTTCTAGGAGTAGTTTTAAATCACTATACTTTTTACTTTTACTTGAGTAGATTTGTGAAGAAGAAACTGTACTCTTACTCCGCTACATTAGGCTACAATGAGCTCGTTACTTTTCTTTTTACCTCTTTGGTATTCTACGCGTCATTGTTTTTATCCCCCGCGTACGCCTCATTTTAGTGTTTTATTTTTGACAGAGAGAGAGACTTCCGCTAAAGACTCTACCACGTGACTGGGTTTCATCCAATCAAACGTAGTTGTGCAGTCTCGTCACTCTCCCTCAAACCTAGCAGCGGGATGGGTTAACTTTTACAGTCGCAGCAAAACAAAAATGGCAATGTCAGAAACGTCACAGACGAGGAGGAACCGCGCCCTGTACTACGAAGCAAGATCAACATGCCCTGGATTTATTTCAGTTACCCGGCTTCACCTAACCTAACCACCGCGGTCCCGCATAAACTGTGTCATGACGGTGGTTATCAACTAGTTCAACCAACCCAGGGTTTCCCAATCCAGCGGCGCCTGTTCACATAAAAGAGGTGATGTTTGCACAACATGACCAACAATAGCCACATATTTTACATAAGAAGAGCAAACTATAATTCTACATAAATATGAACACATACATGGTTTTACAGGCAAAACGCAATACAGTCGCTGCTTCCTAAAACGGGAAGGAAAGCTGGCAAACAAAAAAAAGAAATTGCCGACGCTGTAGATGCGCACAACTCGTATCAATATCACTTCCCCACCAGTCAGGCACAAGATCTGACCATAATTACACTTGTACTTTCCATAAACTGTCGTTGCTTTAGCCTTTTATTTCAGTTGCAACCATGGCAGTGAGAGCGATCGTGAGAGCAAATAAAAAATATAAAAAACATAAAACCGCTGTGCGCATTACACACGGCAAATATACCCATCAGGGAATGTTAACGGGGCTGTCGATCTCTAAATATATTTTGTATGAGCACACCCCTCTCTTTTTCTCTCTCCCCCTCCCCCCCTCTCTCTCTCTCTCCGCGCACCGAGCTCCACCTGATCTTCTAAGAACGGTGAAGCCGTTATCAGTGGAGTATTGATTGGTCAGTAGGCGGTGCTTTCACACCGGTTGATCTCTGATCTCCAACTTAACCTGCTCCCGACCAGGTTAGGCGTCCAGCATAAGTTACCACGGCGATTGAGCCCGTTAACAAGTGATCCACCTTTGTGAATGAAAGCATGTTTACCTTAGTAAAAGTACCAAACAGCAGCTCCATTACCTTGTTCTAGTTCTGTCTGCAGAGTCTGGTAAAAAAAGTGTAAAGGTTTGGAAATGTGTGTTACTTGTGCTTATTTATTTTTTATGTATTATTATTTTATTGATATTATTTTTTAAGTCCTTGAATTTACTTGGATTATTTTAATTTAAGCTATTTTATAATTAATTAATTAATTTAAATTAATTTAATTGATTGGATGAACTATAATTTGTCTAAATATGAATATTTTGTATTTTTGTCCGTCTGATTGAATGCTTATGTTAAAAAATAAATCAGACGTTACTCAACAGTTACTCAGTACTTGAGTAGTTTTTTCACTAAGTACTTTTTTACTCTTACTCAAGTAATTATTTGGATGACTACTTTTTACTTTTACTTGAGTCATATTATTCTGAAGTAACAGTACTTTTACTTGAGTACAATTTTTGGCTACTCTACCCACCTCTGCTTATTGCGACACTTTCAATATATTGCTATAACGACATTGAGTTTATTTATCTGGCACCCCTAATCACAGTAAAACAAGTTTAATAAGAAGCAGAACTCCTGATAAGTGTCTGTGGGCTGTTTGTGTCTCTGTCCGTGATGTCGACGTGCTTTCCCTGATTCAGTCTGGTTTCCCCGTATGTAGATGCAGCCTAACATACACAACACAGAGAGACTGATCCATAGAGGACCATCACACCAGCTCAGAGTTACATATTGGTTGATTTAGTTAGAGAATAAAAGAGCTGAGTCTTGTTGTCTCCACATCAGTCCTGTCAGTGAATAGACCGACCGACACTAACTGCTGCAGACAGCTTTCTGATCTTCAACACAAGAGTCCTTAAACACTTCCTCAGGACATAAGAAGTGAAGTAGAAACATTATATTTAACATTACAGAGCCAGAAACTAATCCCTGAAGAGATGACAGACAGACTTGTTGTTAAAGTATCAAACAGCAACTTACAGTTTCTTCAAACAGTCCAAAGAGTTGACAGAGAAGAACTCAGGTGAGTTCTTTTCTGTTGTCTCACAGCTCCACCTGTCAGGAAGCAGACTTTCACAATAAGAGCTTGGTTTCTTCTCTCTGTGTAACTGTGGTAGTTGTTGTCAGTGTGTGTTTGTTCTTCCTTTGTCCTGTAAACGCAACAAGAGGAACTTTCCAACCATCGAGTTCCAACATGTATAAAATGTGATGAACAAATTTTATCGTTAAACAGACTCAGTGACGCAGTGGAAGAAATATTCCAAACTATTAATACTACACAGTGAAAATAAACAGGGAGAGGCAAAGAGAAGTTGTTCTCAATTGACTTTCCTGGATAAATAAAGGTTATAAAAAAATGAGTAGACTAACTAGCTCCATGTGGGTGAGAAAGTGACTAATCACAAAAGGGCCAGTACTAAAAGTTGTCAAAACTCTGTTTCATTAGTACAGCAGAAATCCACTTTGAAAGCATAGTGACCAGTGAGAGTGTGGATTTGCCTCCAGTGCTCCCAAAGCAGTGTGGTAGCTGCATTGTTTACATGCAGGAGCCATTCTTCACCTCTCCCTAGGTCTTGTTTGTTGCTCGCAGTCACCTGTACAACTTGATTTTTTAATTGCTGCATGAAGACTAATATCTGCGCGTGTGAAATATTATAATTTGCTTGCGAGCCCATAACCCTGACGCCATGCTCAGATTATGCTGCCATTTAACGTGCAGGCATGCAAGAAAAAAGGTTTTCTTCACTAATTATATGCAACACTTAGTGAGTAACATGATATACAAATTGTCATTTTGCAAGTGAAGTATTTAGAACACTTTATTGTGGCGTGAGCATATTGTTAGTACCACTGTGAAGTCCATCCACACATCGGATGCAGTTTAGCCAATTATGACTAATGGATCTTTGACAGACAAGTCACTGCTAAAATCATTGTAGCCGAGATACTGCCATGAAAGGAAATAGAAATATACTTATTGTTGTGTTTGCTTTTTTCTGCATTCCAAAATGTTGCTTCTTGTAATGTTAAATTAGTTCATGAGGCTTGTACGATGTAACTGTATTAATAAAAAAATAAGGTTTTGTGAAAATATGAGCTTATTTTACAGACTCTGCTCCGTCCTCCTCTTCCTCCAAAGTCAGTCAGTCTGAGAGGTAAAACAGGAACACTGACTGGGAGCTCACAACATTTAGAGGAAACAAGTTTGAACAAGAGTCACATGCAAGACCACACACACACACACACACACACACACACACACACACACACACACACACACACACACACACACACACACACACAGTATACATTTAAATAAAACCATCCAGAACTCTTATCTTTAAATCTGTGTTTTCTGGGTCTACAGCAGGTTTATGTATGTGTGTATTATTATATATTAATTATTCAGCCAATCAGCACTTTGTGTCCAGGCTTTTTGAGCCGTATGTTGCCAATGCGCACATCGGTTTGAATTATGTTTTTATATTTTTATTTTCTCTCACGATGGCTTCCCACTGCCAGGGTTGCAACTGATCATATAATAGGCTAAAGCAACGACAGTTTATGGAAAGCACAAGTGTAATTATGGTCAGATCTTGGTCCTGTCTGATGGAGAAGTGATATTGATAAGAGTTGTGATTCATGCATCTACAGCGTCAGCTATTTTTATTGCCAGCTTTCCTTCCTGTTTTAGGAAGCAGCGACTGTATTGCTTTCTGCCTGTAAAACTGTGTCTGTGTTCTTCATATTTATGTAGAATAATAGTTTGCTCTTCTTATGTAAAATTTGCAGCTCTGGTAGATGTTTGCGATTGGTCGTGCTGTGCAAACACCGCCTCTTTTATGTGGATTGGTCTCTGGATTGGTAAACCCTGATGGTTGACTGAACTAGATGATAACCAGCGTCGTGAGACAGGTTATGCTGGACCGCGGTTGTTAGGTTAGGTGAAGCCGGGTAACTGAAATAAATCCAGGACATGATGATCTGGATTCGTAGTACAGGCCTCATGTCTCTCAGATGAAGTGAAAATGATATAAACGTAATAAACAAAGCAAACAGGAAAAAAGAGCACTTCAAGGACAACTTCAAATTAAATTCTAATGTCATGACTCCTCAGTTGGGCTGGGTATTGTTAAAAAATGTTCCATCCCGATACCGTGCCAGTTCCTGAACGATAAAAGTAATTACAGCAACCTCCCAACACAGAACTTGAAAGCAGACTCTGACACATGATGCATATTTTGGACATGTTGAGGCCAAACATTACAGGGTTAAAGATCGGTTGGCACGTCAGAAAATACAATGACAACAATATTCATAATACGTTGGATACACTGCTCATATCAAACCTGCTCTGGAATATTTCAAAGAAAGAACCAAAGAAAAAGTTGAGCAGGGAAGCGAGGTGAGGTATGCAGGTACGGACAGCTTTCTGTCTGGTCTGTTTAGAACCAGAAAAACTAACTTTAAGGACCTTAATGGAAGTGTAAAAGATAACAGATACAGGAACACAGAATGTTAGATAAGCAGCAACGAGTTCATAGACATTATTAGTTATTTTATTAGTAACAAACAGTAGTAATAAAAAGAGCAGAACTGGGCCACATGAATTCATTTGATAGTTGACAGTAGCAGAGACAGCAAATGACTGAAGTGAAATGACTAGAATGACTTCCAGAGAAGAGAATAGTCTGGACCTGAACCTGAGACTCCTCTGGTCCATGCTGTGTGTCTGAGACTGCTGGTGGACCTCAATATTCAGACTACTTCTAACCTCAGTTCAAACCTAACGGACTCAAGCTAAGCTGCTCAAAGGGACTGGGAAACAGAAAAGAGCATCATCAGCTCTCTTTAAGGGAGGACTTTTACTGTGAAGGAGCTGCAGGAAGTGTTGAGTTGGTTTTAATAAAATCTCTTTGGTGTTCGGTGATGAAGCTGGAAATGAAGATTGTCTGACACGCTGGAGTTATCTAAGTTATTTTCTTTATTCTTTTGCAAAAGAAGGAGACAGTCTGACAGAGTGACGAGCAGTCTGGGAGTAATCAAGCAGGATGATTAGCAGGTGAGCTGATTGGGATTGGTGCCAGGTGTGGGGGAAAATCAACAGGGGGGAGAGGGTGTGTCCACACTCTGTGGAACATGGAGGTGGAAACAGAAACACAGACAGACAAAAAAACCAAAACACACCAAACACACAGCAGGCATAACTAAATGAAGAAATACACCAAAACACATTCACGTTTTTGTGTAATTCTGGTCAGATCTTGGTCCTGACTGATGGAGAAGTGATATTGATGAGCGTTATGATTTACACATCTACAGCGTCGGCTATTTTTTTGCCAGCTTTCCTTCCTGTTTTAGGAAGAAGCGACTGTATTGCTTTTTGCCTGTAAAACTGTGTCTGTGTTCTTCATATTTATGTAGAATTATAGTTTTCTCTTCTTATGTAAAATATGCGGCTCTGGTAGATGTTTGTGATTGGTCGTGATGTGCAAACACCACCTCTTTTATGTGGATTGGTCTCTGGATTGGTGAACCCTGATGGTTGACTGAACTAGATGATAACCAGCGTGGTGACACAGGTTATGCAGGACCACGGTTGTTAGGTTAGGTGAAGCCCGGTAACTGAAATAAATCCAGGGCATGATGATCTGGATTCATAGAACAGGCCTCATGTCTCTCAGATGAAGTGAAAACGATATAAACGTAATAAACAAAGCAAACATGAAAAAAGAGCACTTCAAGGACAACTTCATATTCATGTAGAATTATAGTTTGCTCTTCTCATGTAATATTTGCAGCTCTGGTAGATGTTTGTGATTGGTCTCGCTGGGCAAACACCACGTCGCTGGATTGGGAAACCCTGATGGTTGACTGAACTAGTTGATAACCAGCGTGGTGATACAGGTTATACAGGACCGCGGTTGTTAGGTTAGGTGAAGCCCTGGGTAACTGAAATAAATCCAGGACATGATGATCTGGATTCGTAGTTCAGGCCTCTGGTGTCTAAACGAGGTGAATGTTCAACATTTAGTTTTGCGCTGTGTTGGAGCAGTTTGTGAACAGTGTTTTCTGTTGGAGACGGTAAGTCCCTTTGGGGGGGACTTTGGGCTTTTGACATGTACAAAAAGATATATAACACAATAAAGGAAAGGGGAAAAAGACAACAAAAAGCATAATATGAGCACTTTAAAGTCTCCTTAGAGCGCTCCATGGTGTCTCATCATCCCATCCTCTGGGGGAGAGAGTTTACAGATTAAATATACTTCTCTACTTTGAAGTGTTTCATCAATGTTACAACTCATACCTCTGACACTGATACACAGAGATACACTTTGCCATCTTTAAATCAAGTTTATCTACATTATTATTCCACATTCACTAACTGATCGTTCACATCTTCAGTTCAGTGTTCAGAGCAGACAGATGCTGCATCATTATTTTGGGGGAAACAGAGGAAATGGTGACATCTGCTGGTAGAAAGCAGAACATGAACTGTGGAGATAACGGCTGCTTCAACGCTGATCTCTGAGAGGAAAAAGCTCCACAGGTTGACTTCATGTGTCTGTTCAGCAGGATCACCTCCAGTGGTGTAGTCTATGTGTGTAGAATAGAGCCAGACTATTCACTGGCCCACTCTCATGGCAGGGACTCAACCAGTCTCACCTGACTTCATTCATACCCAATCATGGTCCAAACTCACCTGACTTGACTCACTACTAATCATGGCCTACTCTATAAGTACCACCCATTTCCTTTGTTCTGACTGGCAGCAACATGAGGCAGCATGTGAGGGCTCTCTGTCCTCACGATTCAGATGTAAATCATATGGTTGTGCATAAAAAAACTGACTCTACTGCCTCCCTCATATGATGTGTTACTTTAATGGTTATTTGCAGAGGTGTATAAAGTACTAGAGACCCATACTTGAGTAAAAGTACAAGTAGAAGTAAAAGCTTTAGTCCAAAACACAATAAATGATCCCAAAAAGTCATGAGTCCATTTAAAACATACATATAGATCCTCAATCACAAAAGCATATTAAAAATAAAAACACCACACTTTTCTTTCTCAAGGGGGAGGATGGGCTGCGTGATTAATCTTTTACTATTACTTCAAACATTTTGACAAACTTGGTCAGAAAATTGCTATTTTTGGAGCAAATCTATGTCACCTGTCACTCTTTGTGTCCCATTCAACACCCTGAGCAGAAGATGTGTGGAGCACTCTGTGTGGCCAGCACAGAAGCTCTACAAATCCTCAAATCTCCCCCCATTATTTCAGTTGTTAAAATAAATTCCAATCCTATTTCTTCTATTTACTTGGAACATTGTCATTTATTTAGACATTAACATTTGACACACCACACAAAATAAAGCCCCTCCCATACAACCTATTAAATCAATTATTAATTAACTGCACTCTTAACTTTTACTCTTGTTATTGTATCTTATTCTCTATTAGCTTTTTACCTCTTTTTAATTGCTCTTTAATTTAGTTTGATGTAAAGCACTGTGATTTGCCTTGTTGCTGAAATGTGCCATAGAAATAAAGTTACCTTTCAACCTCTAGCCTGGTAACAACAACAACTCAAACTAACTCAAGAAATCCTAAAGGAATAAAATCTACCTTTTTTCAAAAGGTTCTCCTTCTTTTGATGACTTTTCATTTTTTCATGACTCATGGGGGGGGCGGCACGAGAACTTACAAAAAAAAGAAATCCTCTGTGCCGTGAATGGGAGTGAACAGGCTCTCTGTAGACGGCTCTGGTACAGTCTTTCTAAACTAGGTTTTTAATAAACTGTCTGTACACTTCCAAAGTTCTCAATGCTTGGGTTCCATGTAGGGACCCTCATTCTGCTACCGTTGAAGTGTGGTGCTACTTTGAGCCTCGTTAGTGCTACAGAATAGAGATTTATTGTGACTTTACCCGTGCCCCGACGACTAGCGTTATAATAAGCATCAGAAACTGTGACCACAGAGGGCGCTGCTGCACATCGTCTGCCCGTGCGTGGGAGACAATGGAGGGAGAAGAATAGCCTCTACGCAAACGGTGTCAACATGAATCCATTATATCCACGGGTCCTACCTGGAGGAGGAGGAGGAGGAGGAGGAGGAGGAGGAGGAGGAGGAGGAGGAGGAGGGGATTTCATTCTCTGCTCCAACCGCCTGCACCATCTCTCCACTTTCCCCTTTTCTCGCTCCTTATTCTGGTTGGTGATTTAGAATTAGATTCCTGTTCCTTCCCCGTGAGCAGGCTGTGTTACTGCGTTACTTCATGGTGATTTTATTTCGTGAGACTGTCCCGTGACTGAGTGACGATGACGTGTGAGCGCCGCGACGTCAGCGGTAAACACCGACATGTGTAGTGTTGAACAAGAGACAACATGGAGCGGGACAGAGCAGGACCGCGCAGCGTTTAATGCTCGGAAGTACCGACATTACTTTGAGTTGGACTCGGTTAAAGGTGACAAAAACATCAGCGTCAGCTGTCCACGCTGCGTGGGAAGAAAGCGTTTATCTACAGCCAAACATTCACCTCAAATCTGAGCCAGCACCTAGCAAGCTGGGACAGGAATGAGAAACTCACTGAAAAAAAATACCTGAACCCCCGACTGGCATGACCGCTGGGGCTACATCCAATTCCACCGGGGGGGCCAACCCCCTCTCCTGCTAAACGGGTGAAAATAGACTTAAAGAGACAGGACTTAGTGCTGCTGAACTGAAGAAGCCCCTCACTGGCTATATTGTCGAGGACATGCTGCCAGTTTCCACTGTTGACTCTGAATCGTTCCGACGCTTCGTAGAAAAAAATCCCGACCAAACACGGTGTCAAGCTGCTGCAGAGAAAGACATCTGCAGGATACCTTGAGAGAGAAGACGACATCATGGACGCTCATTTGAAGGCTGCACTCAGAGATGGAGACTTGGTTTCCACCACTGCTGACATCTGGACGCTGAAGAACTAAAGTTTGATGGATGGATTTGAAAAGTAACTTAGTAAAGTAACTAATTACATCTGAAAATAAGTAATCAGTAAAGTAAGTGGATTACTTTCTTGGAGAAGTAATCAGTAACTAATTACTTTTTCCAAGTAACTTGACCATCACTGGTCCCAATAAGTCAGCGTGTTCCTTTCCAATCCGAATCTAGTTTTGCCATTTGCCAGAAAGCGCTGCAGGAGAGAGAGGAGAGAGCCAGGAAGGAGTGAAGGGGTGTTGGTACCTTGGCAGGTGGGAGGATGCAGCTGTCTCCGTTTACGCCAGGAGGCACTATCGTCCCCCGACACACTGTGAAGAGGGAGGGAGACAAGAAATAAAAAACACAAACTCTCAAAATCAAACTGCCAACACCCTCACTTACAATAACGCAGCACTTCATTGTTATTTGAACAGAAATAAAATGCAACTACAAGTAGGAGGATGCTACAAACCCAGCAATAAAAATAGCTTTTTCACTGTTAGTTTGCTTTGTTCCACGTAATGCATCAGATAAAACCACTCCAACAGTTTGAAAGCGTTCCTGTCGAGTCCTGTGGATCTTACTTTGTGTGGCGCCTTCAGAGTTTGTAAATCAGTTAACGTATCTACAATAATGAATACTTAAAGTCATGTTGGACCATTTCTTCACCTATATACACTTTAAATGTCTGGAGTTCCTTTAGCCACCTTTAATTATCTGTAACCACTATCACT
>JABUOV010000474.1:0-5000 GCA_025617405.1 Perca schrenkii
ACCTGTGTGTGTGTGTGTGTGTTAGAATCAGAATCAGAATCAGAATCAGAAAGGGTTTTATTGCCAAGTACGTTTTTTGACACATACAAGGAATTTGTTTTGGTGTTGTTGGTGCACATCACACATTCTCTAAATGTAATATTAAACAATATAAGTATAGGTATAAACAATAAGTATATGTACACAGTATGTATTAAATTAAAAATAAAGATAGAAATAAAATAAAATAGATGACGGGTCTGAAGTCATTAAGTCCTGTGGTCCTTGGCTTCTTGGGGACAGGGATGATGGTTGAGGTCTTGAAGCAGGCTGGCACGTGACATGTCTCCAGTGAGGTGTTAAAAATGTCTGTGAACACTGGAGACAGCTGGTCAGCACAGTGCTTCAAGCATGATGGGGAGACAGCATCCGGTCCAGCAGCTTTCCTGGGATTCTGTCTCCTAAAGAGTCTGTTGACGTCCCTCTCGTGGATGGAGAGAGTCGTCACTGAGGTGGGTAGGGGGTGTAGGTGGAGACCTTTAAGGGAGGGCATTGGTGGGGGGGGCCCAGGGCCCTGCTGAGGTGGGTGAGGTGGAGGTGATGCACAGTGGCTGTAGCTGTAGGGAGGTGTCGTGGGGGGGGATGGTGTCAGGACTGACCTTTTTGTCTTTCAAATCGACAGTAGAACTCGTTCAGGTCGTTGGCTAGGTGTCGGTCATCGAAGGAGTGGGGGGTTTTAGGCTTGTAGTTGGTGATCTGCCTAAGTCCTTTCCAGACAGTTGCAGAGTCATTAGCTGAGAACTGGTTTTGGAGTTTCTCAGAGTATCGTCGTTTAGCCTCCTTCACCGCCTTGCTAAACTTGTACTTTGACTCTTTAAATCTGTCTTTGTCCCCCACTCCTGAACGAGTCTTCCTTAGCCAGCCTTAACCTTCTGAGTTTGGCTGTGAACCAGGGTTTGTCATTGTTGTAACTCACCCTGGTGCATGATGGAACACAGCAGTCCTCACAGAAGCTGATGTATGACGTCACAGCCTCTGTGTACTCATCCAGACTGTTGGTAGCAGTCCTGAACACATCCCAGTCAGTAGAGTCCAAACACGACTGGAGATCCTCCACAGCCTCACTGGTCCACTTCCTTGATGTCCTCACAACAGGTTTGCAGAGCTTTAGTTTCTGCCTGTAGGGTGGGGATCAGGTGGACCATGACGTGGTCAGAGTGTCCCAGTGCAGCACGGGGGACGGCGTGATAAGAATCCCTGACTGTGGTGTAACAGTGATCCAGAATGTTCTCCTCTCTGGTCGGGCATTTAATATGCTGTCTATATTTAGGGAGTTCGTGAGTGAGGTTCCCTTTATTAAAGTCACCAAGGACAATAACTAGGGACTCCGGGTTGGTCCGCTCCACGCACAGAATCTGGTCGGCAAGCATGCGCTGCGCGTCCTGCACGTTGGCCTGCGGTGAGATGTAAACACCGACCAGGCTGAATGACGCGAACTCACGGGGTGAATAAAAAGGCTTACAGTTTATAATGAAATATTCCAGGTTAGGAGAACAATGCTGCTGGATCACTGTCACGTCGTTGCACCAACCGCTATTGATGTAGAAACCGATTCCTCCACCTTTAGTTTTGCCGGAGAGGTCCGTGTCTCTGTCCGCTCTGTAGAGTTGGAAGCCTGCCAGCTGCAGCGCAGAGTCCGGTATTAATCCACAGAGCCACGTCTCCGTGAAGCACAAAACAGCAGATGAGAAAAAGTCCCTGTTTCTGCCCAACAGCAGTTGTAGTTCCTCCAGTTTGTTGGGCAGTGAGCGCACGTTAGAGAGGAATATTCCCGGTAATGGTGTGCGTAATCCTCGCTGGCGGAGACGCACAAGCACACTGGCCCGTTTCCCTCTCCTCCGGCGTTTCGCTGCATGAGCAAAGGTGAGCGCACCTTTGACCAGAATGTCCAAAATTTCCAGTGAAGGGAGAAGAAAAGTGGGAAGTAAGTCCGATGGTATTGTTCCCCTGAAGTTCACGAGCTCTTCACTGGTGAATGAGATACGGGTACCATCGCAAGAAACATAGTTAAAACACAAAACAAAACAAAACAGAGCGCACCAACACACCGTGTCACCATTCTGCGGCGCCATCTTGGTCAGGCGAACAGCGGCCGCACTTAATGCACTCAACAAAGCCGACACACATGTTGTCACTTCCCACGACTTGTTTAAAATGGCTCCATATTGTTTAAAATTCTCCCGTTTTTCTTTTTTTCTTTACATCCTCCAGCTCCATGTTGCACTTAAGCTCCACCATACAGCCCGCAGCCCCGGTGTGATGCTGCGAGAGGAGGAGACTCCACGCATGACACATGTTGCATTTTGTAACTGTAGTCCAACTTGTGTAACTTTTTGGACACATTTGTTACTTTGGCCTAAATAGATAATAGTTCTGATTATGGCATAGCTTTCTCCCCACCCAATTAGGCTAAAGTAATGATTAAAAAAAAACACAAATGCTTGATCAAGGGTCCGGCCCGGCACGAGGATAGTGGCGGAAAATAACGGCCGCTCGGGTCGGGCACGGGCTCAGGCAGAGAATCTAAACTCTAATTTGTTGGCATCTGTCGTTCACGAATTATAGGCCTATGTGTTATGAACTTTATTTTTTTAACTAAATTGAGCTCGAGGTTTTAAAAAAAAAGTGGTGGGTACAAAATGACTCATGACGAAATGTGGTGGGGACGCGTACCCACCGTACCCACCGTCCCCACCGTACCCACCGTCCCCACCGTCCCCCACCGTGCCCCACCGTACCCACCGTCCCCCACCGTCCCCCACCGTACCCACCGTCCCCCACCGTCCCCCACCGTACCCCACCGTACCCACCGTACCCCACCGTACCCCACCGTCCCCACCGTACCCACCGTACCCACCGTCCCCACCGTACCCACCGTACCCACCGTCCCCACCGTCCCCACCGTACCCACCGTACCCACCGAAATCGACGCCTATGAGGAGAGTGACCAGACAGGGCCATGGGAGCGAGTGAGGAAAAGATGGTAGAAAGAGTAGATGACGATGTGGTAAGGAGTAGGCACATTAACAGGGACTCTCAGGAAGGGAGGGAGGCTATGTGTGTGTGTGTATGTGTGTGTGTGTGCGTGTGAGTGTGTGTGTGTGAGTGTGAGTGTGAGTGTGTGTGTGTGTGTGTGTGTGTGTGTGTGTGTGTGTGTGTGTGTGTGTGTGTGTGTGTGTGTGTGTGTGTGTGTGTGTGTGTGTGTGTGTGTGTGTGTGTGTGTGTGTGTGTGTGAGTGTGAGTGTGAGTGTGTGTGTGTGTGTGTGTGTGAGTGTGAGTGTGAGTGTGTGTGTGTGTGTGTGTGTGTGTGTGTGTGTGTGTGTGTGTGTGTGTGAGTGTGTGTGTGTGAGTGTGTGTGTGTGTGTGAGTGTGTGAGAGTGTGTGTGCGCCTCACGTCATAACGACATCAAGCAGTTAAAGTTAGTGGCTGTCAGGTAACCGAACTGCTTAAGTTTACATTGAAAATGCTAGCGGTTAGCCTGTTTGGTAGCTGAAAGGTCTGTGTGATCTATAAAATCAGTGTTGATACAATCATCAGTGTTCCTTCAATGGCTTCATTAGCTTCTCTTGTATTGGTGCTCTTTTCCAGGGCATATACTACTCTCAGCTTTATTCTAGCTTTTGGGAAGGGTTATGGTTACTGTATTTAGCAGACACTTTTTACAATAGTTAAAAGTTAACAGTAAACTGTTTTTTAAAGTTGCTAAGCCAATATTAAGCAAATTAGTAATAATACCAATGATGGCAATACAATATCAAATATCAATAATGAAAAACCATAAATATACAATAAGTACACATAACTCTAAGAATAAATGAATTATTTAAGGGTAAGATCAACAGAAAAGTCTTCCAAAACTATCACATGAAGGCAGAACACTAGGCAACTGATATCATAGAATGCACGCATATTTATAGAGGACTGTCTGCAGGGAATGTGTCTGACCAATCACGGTGGGTGTGGGCCGCCTGGGCCAAAAATGCCAGGGCCGATTTTTTGTCCCAGTCCAGCCCTGCAGGCCAGTTATTATTAGACCAAATGTTGGTGCCATCTAACAAACTGGAAGCTGAAATGAACATACTCTGGCTATTACCAAGCTGGGCCAGCCAATCACTGTTAAAAAGGCTATAATAGTGGTTTCTGATTCTCTTAAATCAACATCATTTTCTTGTTTAAAAAGATGTTTACATATTTGCCAACCAATATTTTCAAACATGTTCAATTTCATACATTTTCCAAGGGTGAAATCCATTGCCTGCCTGTTAACATTAGCCTATAAAAGGTTTAAAAAAAATAATAATAAAGTAAGTGAATTGTGAAGTATTTCTCTTTGTTTGAATAACTTATCAACCCTACCTTACACATTAATACTGGAAAAAAGAGCCCATTTGGTGTAAAAACACATGAAGTCATTTTACTGCCCGTGGGGTGGGGGCACCGCCGCGCCAGGCAGTGTCCCACATTGTCCCTCAGAAACATACCCCTTGTCCCTCCTTGGGCTTATTAGCAGGTGGTCACCCTAGCACCCATGGAGGAAAACATGAATCGGGGCGTATTCAGTTAATCTTTTCATCTCCAGTCCTATCTGTATCTGTGAGAAGTGGGGCTGTCCTGAGTTGAAAGAGAGACTACTTTATGGCTTTATTATTGAGTTAATAGGCGTGTTTGTTCGTGTCGGCCGCTGTCCATTTCCTAAGGTTCTGAAATGCAAACAGTTTTTGACTACTTTTATTTTTTTTTAGAGGGCGTGAGCACGGAGGAAAACATAAATCAGCAGCTATGGCTCTGCTTGTAGTTCCTGCTGATGTCCACCAGAGGACGCCATGACATCATCACCAGCTCAGAGGTGCTGTTAGATTCAACTTTATTGTCATTGTGCAGAGTACAAGTACAAAGACAACGAAGTGCAGGTTGTGTCCAACCAGAAGTACAAAAAAAGCAGAAAAGTGCCATGTGATAT
>JABUOV010000474.1:10000-20000 GCA_025617405.1 Perca schrenkii
CATTTACAGCTGCTCTGGACTTTGGGCTAAAATATTAACACAATATATCAGAATCAGAATCAGAAAAGCTTTATTGCCAAGTACATTTTTTACACATACAAGGAATTTGTTTTGGTGTCGTAGGTGCATGTCACACATTATCTAAAATAAGTTAAACAAACAGGTTAACAGAACAGACAATATAAGTATAAATATATAAATATATGTGTATATGTACACACACAGGATGTAACATAATAAAATAAGAGTAACAGTTAAGATAAAAAAGAGCAGATTACGTACAGTGGCATGTAGAGCCAGAGGTGGGTGTGGAGAGAGTCAGGGTGGGATTCCGGGCCTTGTTAATAAGGCTAGTGGCGGAGGGGAAAAAGCTGTCCTTGTGGCGTGAGGTTTTGGTCCTGATGGACCTCAGCCTCCTGCCAGAGGGGAGTAGCTCAAAGAGTTTGTGTCCGGGGTGGGAGGGGTCAGCCACAATCTTTCCAGCACGCTTCAGAGTCCTGGTGGCGTAAAGGTCCTGGAGCGGTGGGAGATTGCAGCCAATCACCTTTTCAGCTGACCGAATGACACGCTGCAGTCTGCCCTTGTCCTTGGCAGTGGCAGCAGCGTACCAGATGGTGATGGAGGATGTGAGGATGGACTCAATGATGGCTGTGTAGAAGTGCACCATCATTGTCTTTGGCAGGCTGAATTTCTTCAGCTGCCGCAGGAAGTACATCCTCTGTTGTGCTTTTCTTGACGAGGAGCTGATGTTCAGCTCCCACTTGAGGTCTTGGGAGATGGTAGTTCCCAGGAAGCGGAAAGACTCCACAATGTTAATTGTGGAGTCACTGAGTGTGATAGGGGGCAGGTGGGGGCAGAATTCTTCCTGAAGTCCACAACCATCTCCACTGTCTTTAGAGCGTTGAGCTCTAGGTTGTTTTTGCTTGCACCACTTCACCAGGTGGTCAGCCTCCGACCTGTAGGCGGACTCGTCTCCATCAGAGATGAGTCCGATGAGGGAGGTGTCAGTCCGCGAACTTTAGAAGCTTGACAGACTGGTGACTGGAAGTGCAGCTGTTGGTGTACAGGGAGAAGAGTAGAGGAGAAAGAACACAGCCTTGAGGGGATCCGGTGCTGATGGTCTGTGAGTCAGAGATGTCTTTCCCCAGCTTCACATGCTGCTTCCTGTCAGACAGGAAGTCAGTGATCCACCTGCAGGTGGAGTCAGGCACACCAAGCTGGGAGAGCTTCTCCTGGAGCAGAGCTGGGATAATGGTGTTGAAGGCAGAGCTGAAGTCCACAAACAGGATCCTGGCGTAGGTTCCTGCAGAGTCCAGGTGCCGGAGGATGTAGTGGAGGGCCAGGTTGACTGCATCATCTACAGACCTATTGGCTCTGTAGGCAAACTGCAGGGGGTCCAGGAGGGTGTCGGTGATGGCTTTTAGGTGTGAAAGCACAAGGCGCTCAAAGGACTTCATAACCACAGAGGTCAGGGCGACGGGTCTGAAGTCATTAAGTCCTGTGGTCCTTGGCTTCTTGGGGACAGGGATGATTGTTGAGGTCTTGAAGCAGGCTGGCACGTGACATGTCTCCAGTGAGGTGTTGAAAATGTCTGTGAACACCGGAGACAGCTGGTCAGCGCAGTGCTTCAAGCTGGATGGGGAGACAGCATCCGGTCCAGCAGCTTTCCTGGGGTTCTGTCTCCTGAACAGTCTGTTGACGTCTTTCTCATTGATGGAGAGAGTCGTCGCTGAGGTGGGTGGGGAGGTGGAGGGGGGACCTTAAAGGTGGGGGAGGTGGAGGTGATGCACTGTAGCTGTAGCTGTTGGGAGGTGTCGCGGGGGATGGAATCAGGGAAGACCCTTTGTTGGGAGGTGTTGAGGGGGGATGGTTACAGGACCGACCCTTTGTCCTTCAAAGCGACAGTAGAACTCATTAAGTTTGTTGGCTAGGCGTCGGTCGTTGGTGGAGTGGGAGACGTTAGGCTTGAAGCTGGGGATCTGTTTAAGCCCTCTCCAGACAGAAGCAGAGTTGTTTGCTGAGAACTGGTTTCGGAGTTTCTCAGAGTACCGTTTTTAGCCTCTTTTACCGCCTTGCTAAACTTGTACTTTGCTACTTTAAGTCTGTTTTTGTCTCCACTCCTGAACGCCTCTGCCTTGTCCAACCTTAGCCTTCTGAGTTTGGCTGTGAACCAGGGTTTGTCATTGTTGAAACTCACCCTGGTGCATGATGGAACACAGCAGTCCTCACAGAAGCTGATGTATGACGTCACAGCCTCTGTGTACTCATCCAGACTGTTGGTAGCAGTCCTGAACACATCCCAGTCAGTAGAGTCCAAGCACGTCTGTAGATCCTCCACAGCCTACACTGGTCCACTTCCTTGATGTCCTCACAACAGGTTTGCAGAGCTTTAGTTTCTGCCTGTAGGTGGGGGATCAGGTGGACCATGACATGGTCAGAGTGTCCAAGTGCAGCACGGGGGACGGCGTGAAAAGCATCCCTGACTGTGGTGTAACAGTGATCCAGAATGTTCTCCTCTCTAGTCGGGCATTTAATATGCTGTCTATATTTAGGTAGTACATGAGTGAGGTTTCCTTTGTTAAAGTCACCAAGGACAATAACTAGGGAGTCCGGGTTGGTCCGCTCCACACATAGTATCTGGTCGGCAAGCATGCGCTGTGCGTCCTGCACGTTGGCCTGCGGTGAGATGTAAACACCGACCAGAATGAATGAATGGAACTCACGGGGTGAATAAAAAGGCTTACAGTTTATGATGTAAGATTCCAGTTCAGGAGAACAATACTGTTGGATCACTGTCACGTCGTTGCACCAACCGCTATTGATGTAGAAACCGATTCCTCCACCTTTAGTTTTGCCGGAGAGGTCCGTGTCTCTGTCCGCTCTGTAGAGTTGGAAGCCTGCCAGCTGCAGCGCAGAGTCCGGTATTAATCCACAGAGCCACGTCTCCGTGAAGCACAAAACAGCAGATGAAGAAAAGTCCCTGTTTCCAACCAACAGCAGTTGTAATTCCTCCAGTTTGTTGGGCAGTGAGCGCACGTTAGAGAGAAATGTGCCCGGTAACGGTGTGCGTAATCCTCGCTGGCGGAGACGCACCAGCGCACCAGCCCGTTTCCCTCTCCTCCGGCGTTTCACTGCATGAGCAAAGGTGAGCGCACCTTTGACTAGAATGTCCACAATTTCCAGTGAAGGGAGAAGAAAAGTAGGAAATAAATCCTCTGGCGTTGTTCCCCTGATGTTAAAGAGCTCTTCTCTGGAGAAAGCGATCCGGGTATCATCGCAAAAAACAAAGTTAAAACACAAAACAAAACAAAACAACACGCACAAACACACCGAGTCGACCGTCTGCGGCGCCATCTTGGTAAAAAACATATAAAGAATATTTCAAAAAGGCGACTAAAATTCTGAAAAAAGCAGCAAAAACATCTGAAAACGTGACACAAACCTTAAAAAAGGAACAAAAACTTCTAAAAAGCCCCCCATAAATGTTGACTGTTGTGGAGACAACATGACTCAGGTCTTTTATTCTCTAACTAAATCTACTAATAAAGAACTGTCATTTCAACTATGTACTTTTACACAAAAAAAAATAGACCTCTGAACTACCCTCAGTCTATATGGTTCATTCAGAATATCCATATTTATTCAGTTTTTCTTACTATCTTATAATATATTCTGTTCATACACGGCATATATCTATATTATCCTTACTACTAGTATAATGTCACTGCTGCTACTTTGCACATATCTGTACATGTTGTTCATACATTGTTCATATTACATATTTATTCAGCTCTTTTAACACTGTAATATATGTCTTGTCCTGCCTATGCACCACCTGTCTATACTTTGTATCTTTTCTGCTTTTTTTGCACTTCTGGTTGGACACAAACTGCATTTCGTTGTCTTTGTACTTGTACTCTGCACAATGACAATAAAGTTGAATCTAACAGCACCTCTGAGCTGGTGAGTGATGTCATGGCGTCCTCTGGTGGACATCAGCAGGAACTACAAGCAGAGCCATAGGTGCTGATTCAGGTTTTCCTCTGTGGGTGCTCACGGAGGAAAAGTAATCATAAACACAAACAGACAGCGGCCGACACGAACAAACACGCCTATTAACTCAATAACAAAGCCATAAAGTAGTCTCTCTTTCAACTCAGGACTAGCTGTGTGTGTGTGTGTGTGTGTGTGTGTGTGTGTGTCTGTGTGTGTGTGTGTGTGTGTGTGTGTGTATTTGTGTGTTTCTGTGTGTGTGTGTGTGTGTGTGTGTGTGTGTGTGTGTGTGTGTGTGTGTGTGTGTGTGTGTGTGTGTGTGTGTGTGTGTGTGTGTTTCCTGTGTGTGTGTCTGTGTGTGTGTGTGTGTGTGTTTCTGTGTGTGTGTGTGTAAAGTGTGTGTGTCTGTGTCTGTGTGTGTGTGTGTATTTGTGTTCTGTGTGTGTGTGTGTGTGTGTGTGTGTGTGTGTGTGTGTGTGTGTATGTGTGTGTGTGTGTGTGTGTGTGTGTGTGTGTGTGTGTGTGTGTGTGTGTGTGTGTGTGTGTGTGTGTCTTTGTGTGTGTGTGTGTGTGTGTGTGTGTGTGTGTGTATGTGTGTGTGTGTGTCTGTGTGTGTGTGTGTGTGTGTGTGTGTGTGTGTGTGTGTGTGTATGTGTGTGTGTGTGTCTGTGTGTGTGTGTGTGTGTGTGTGACACAACACAACTCTAATGTTTCTGCTCAAAGGTTCAAGGTTCAGCTTTATTGTCATTATACAACACAACTGTCCAATGAAATGTGATCATCATTTACAGCTGCTCTGGACTTTGGGCTAAAATATTAACACAATATATCAGAATCAGAATCAGAAAAGCTTTATTGCCAAGTACATTTTTTACACATACAAGGAATTTGTTTTGGTGTCGTAGGTGCATGTCACACATTATCTAAAATAAGTTAAACAAACAGGTTAACAGAACAGACAATATAAGTATAAATATATAAATATATGTGTATATGTACACACACAGGATGTAACATAATAAAATAAGAGTAACAGTTAAGATAAAAAAGAGCAGATTAAGTACAGTGGCATGTAGAGCCAGAGGTGGGTGTGGAGAGAGTCAGGGTGGGTTCCGGGCCTTGTTAATAAGGCTAGTGGCGGAGGGGAAAAAGCTGTCCTTGTGGCGTGAGGTTTTGGTCCTGATGGACCTCAGCCTCCTGCCAGAGGGGAGTAGCTCAAAGAGTTTGTGTCCGGGGTGGGAGGGGTCAGCCACAATCTTTCCAGCACGCTTCAGAGTCCTGGTGGCGTAAAGGTCCTGGAGCGGTGGGAGATTGCAGCCAATCACCTTTTCAGCTGACCGAATGACACGCTGCAGTCTGCCCTTGTCCTTGGCAGTGGCAGCAGCGTACCAGATGGTGATGGAGGATGTGAGGATGGACTCAATGATGGCTGTGTAGAAGTGCACCATCATTGTCTTTGGCAGGCTGAATTTCTTCAGCTGCCGCAGGAAGTACATCCTCTGTTGTGCTTTCTTGACGAGGGAGCTGATGTTCAGCTCCCACTTGAGGTCTTGGGAGATGGTAGTTCCCAGGAAGCGGAAAGACTCCACAATGTTAATTGTGGAGTCACTGAGTGTGATAGGGGCAGGTGGGGCAGAATTCTTCCTGAAGTCCACAACCATCTCCACTGTCTTTAGAGCGTTGAGCTCTAGGTTGTTTTGCTTGCACCACTTCACCAGGTGGTCAGCCTCCGACCTGTAGGCGGACTCGTCTCCATCAGAGATGAGTCCGATGAGGGAGGTGTCGTCCGCGAACTTTAGAAGCTTGACAGACTGGTGACTGGAAGTGCAGCTGTTGGTGTACAGGGAGAAGAGTAGAGGAGAAAGAACACAGCCTTGAGGGGATCCGGTGCTGATGGTCTGTGAGTCAGAGATGTCTTTCCCCAGCTTCACATGCTGCTTCCTGTCAGACAGGAAGTCAGTGATCCACCTGCAGGTGGAGTCAGGCACACCAAGCTGGGAGAGCTTCTCCTGGAGCAGAGCTGGGATGATGGTGTTGAAGGCAGAGCTGAAGTCCACAAACAGGATCCTGGCGTAGGTTCCTGCAGAGTCCAGGTGCCGGAGGATGTAGTGGAGGGCCAGGTTGACTGCATCATCTACAGACCTATTGGCTCTGTAGGCAAACTGCAGGGGGGTCCAGGAGGGTGTCGGTGATGGCTTTTAGGTGTGAAAGCACAAGGCGCTCAAAGGACTTCATAACCACAGAGGTCAGGGCGACGGGTCTGAAGTCATTAAGTCCTGTGGTCCTTGGCTTCTTGGGGACAGGGATGATTGTTGAGGTCTTGAAGCAGGCTGGCACGTGACATGTCTCCAGTGAGGTGTTGAAAATGTCTGTGAACACCGGAGACAGCTGGTCAGCGCAGTGCTTCAAGCTGGATGGGGAGACAGCATCCGGTCCAGCAGCTTTCCTGGGGGTTCTGTCTCCTGAACAGTCTGTTTACGTCTTTCTCATTGATGGAGAGAGTCGTCGCTGAGGTGGGTGGGGAGGTGGAGGGGGGGGACCTTTAAGGTGGGGGAGGTGGAGGTGATGCACTGTAGCTGTAGCTGTTGGGAGGTGTCGCGGGGGGATGGAATCAGGGAAGACCCTTTGTTGGGAGGTGTTGAGGGGGGATGGTTACAGGACCGACCCTTTGTCCTTCAAAGCGACAGTAGAACTCATTAAGTTTGTTGGCTAGGCGTCGGTCGTTGGTGGAGTGGGAGACTTTAGGCTTGAAGCTGGTGATCTGTTTAAGCCCTCTCCAGACAGAAGCAGAGTTGTTTGCTGAGAACTGGTTTCGGAGTTTCTCAGAGTACCGTTTTTTAGCCTCTTTTACCGCCTTGCTAAACTTGTACTTTGCTACTTTAAGTCTGTTTTTGTCTCCACTCCTGAACGCCTCTGCCTTGTCCAACCTTAGCCTTCTGAGTTTGGCTGTGAACCAGGGTTTGTCATTGTTGAAACTCACCCTGGTGCATGATGGAACACAGCAGTCCTCACAGAAGCTGATGTATGACGTCACAGCCTCTGTGTACTCATCCAGACTGTTGGTAGCAGTCCTGAACACATCCCAGTCAGTAGAGTCCAAGCACGTCTGTAGATCCTCCACAGCCTACACTGGTCCACTTCCTTGATGTCCTCACAACAGGTTTGCAGAGCTTTAGTTTCTGCCTGTAGGTGGGGGATCAGGTGGACCATGACATGGTCAGAGTGTCCAAGTGCAGCACGGGGACGGCGTGAAAAGCATCCCTGACTGTGGTGTAACAGTGATCCAGAATGTTCTCCTCTCTAGTCGGGCATTTAATATGCTGTCTATATTTAGGTAGTACATGAGTGAGGTTTCCTTTGTTAAAGTCACCAAGGACAATAACTAGGGAGTCCGGGTTGGTCCGCTCCACACATAGTATCTGGTCGGCAAGCATGCGCTGTGCGTCCCTGCACGTTGGCCTGCGGTGAGATGTAAACACCGACCAGAATGAATGAATGGAACTCACGGGGTGAATAAAAAGGCTTACAGTTTATGATGTAAGATTCCAGTTCAGGAGAACAATACTGTTGGATCACTGTCACGTCGTTGCACCAACCGCTATTGATGTAGAAACCGATTCCTCCACCTTTAGTTTTGCCGGAGAGGTCCGTGTCTCTGTCCGCTCTGTAGAGTTGGAAGCCTGCCAGCTGCAGCGCAGAGTCCGGTATTAATCCACAGAGCCACGTCTCCGTGAAGCACAAAACAGCAGATGAAGAAAAGTCCCTGTTTCCAACCAACAGCAGTTGTAATTCCTCCAGTTTGTTGGGCAGTGAGCGCACGTTAGAGAGAAATGTGCCCGGTAACGGTGTGCGTAATCCTCGCTGGCGGAGACGCACCAGCGCACCAGCCCGTTTCCCTCTCCTCCGGCGTTTCACTGCATGAGCAAAGGTGAGCGCACCTTTGACTAGAATGTCCACAATTTCCAGTGAAGGGAGAAGAAAAGTAGGAAATAAATCCTCTGGCGTTGTTCCCCTGATGTTAAAGAGCTCTTTCTCTGGAGAAAGCGATCCGGGTATCATCGCAAAAAACAAAGTTAAAACACAAAACAAAAAAAAACAACACGCACAAACACACCGAGTCGACCGTCTGCGGCGCCATCTTGGTAAAAAAACATATAAAGAATATTTCAAAAAGGCGACTAAAATTCTGAAAAAAGCAGCAAAAACATCTGAAAACGTGACACAAACCTTAAAAAAGGAACAAAAACTTCTAAAAAGCCCCCCATAAATGTTGACTGTTGTGGAGACAACATGACTCAGCTCTTTTATTCTCTAACTAAATCTACTAATAAAGAACTGTCATTTCAACTATGTACTTTTACACAAAAAAAATAGACCTCTGAACTACCCTCAGTCTATATGGTTCATTCAGAATATCCATATTTATTCAGTTTTTCTTACTATCTTATAATATATTCTGTTCATACACGGCATATATCTATATTATCCTTACTACTAGTATAATGTCACTGCTGCTACTTTGCACATATCTGTACATGTTGTTCATACATTGTTCATATTACATATTTATTCAGCTCTTTTAACACTGTAATATATGTCTTGTCCTGCCTATGCACCACCTGTCTATACTTTGTATCTTTTCTGCTTTTTTTTGCACTTCTGGTTGGACACAAACTGCATTTCGTTGTCTTTGTACTTGTACTCTGCACAATGACAATAAAGTTGAATCTAACAGCACCTCTGAGCTGGTGAGTGATGTCATGGCGTCCTCTGGTGGACATCAGCAGGAACTACAAGCAGAGCCATAGGTGCTGATTCAGGTTTTCCTCTGTGGGTGCTCACGGAGGAAAAGTAATCATAAACACAAACAGACAGCGGCCGACACGAACAAACACGCCTATTAACTCAATAACAAAGCCATAAAGTAGTCTCTCTTTCAACTCAGGACAGCCCCACTTCTCACAGATACAGATAGGACTGGAGATGAAAAGATTAACTGAATACGCCCCGATTCATGTTTTCCTCCATGGGTGCTCAGTATTTTCCATGGGTGCTCGAGCTCCGGAGCACCCACGGTATCGGCGCCCATGAGCAGAGCGCCACCAAACATATTGACACATTAAAACATGTTTACAGCTTTTATTAGTTTCATTTCTATGTTTTTATCTTACACACTCACCCCACTTTTTAAATTACATTTGATTACATTTTATGTATTCATTTTGTAATACTTAATCAATAAACACTTCTTTTTTTTATTTTTTTTAGACAGAATGTATTATTTACTTCAGTATATATTTGTAAAAATGTCAGATACCCCCATTTAGTGTATGTTTGATGTGAGTATAAAGGCGCCGTTGGTACAGTGAATATAAACTTTACACTGAAGAACAGAAATATTGTTATTTGGAGATAACATTACTGTTACTGTGATTTAGTATTATATTATATTATATTAAGTATTGTATATTGTTCCAACTAGTGCAGTTAGCCGTCTGAATGAATGTTGGAGTAAACCAACCAGCCAACGGTCTCATTGTTTTTAAATGAATTCAGGACAAACATCTTTAAACACCCTGGAGTCTGTGTGTCCTCTCAACACACCATCCTCTGTTATAATCAGAACATACTTTAGATTTAAAAACAACTCTATTATATGTGTTATTACATGTTAACTGTCAGAAGTTCCAGTTTTTATTTCCTATATTTGGTAATGCTGCGCCTCTCTGGCAGTTCAGTGGTGGGTCTTGTGACAGCTCCTAGGCCTATTAAGTCCCCTTTCAGACCATTTCAGATGGAGGGGCCAGGCTGGGGTCACATGTGATTTCAGGGGAACCAAATATATTAATCCCCCCCCCCATAGGTTTGGTTCTCCAAAGACTACTGATAAACATATAACGATAAACACAAGAATACTCAATCAGGGTTAACCTACATTTCATATATCACTGCACATCAATATTATATCCCCTTTTTGGGGATAAAGATGTATGAACATATTTGCCAC
>JABUOV010000475.1:0-30990 GCA_025617405.1 Perca schrenkii
AGGATTTACTCATTGCTGGCTGTCTTTGCATGTGGACATGCACGGCTAATGGAGGGCTAAATAGTCCCACCTGAGTTTCCTCACAAACCTTTAGGCCTTGTAAGGCATGGTTACAGCTTTTGAGCTCCAGACCGCTCCCACAAAAGCCTGTTAAGTTATCTGTATACTGCTCCACACCATCCTACAGCCACTTGACCTCCATGATTGTATACAGTGGAATTTATAACTCAATTCCCTATAATTCCACTCTTTTCTGGCCCTTTAAAAGCCCATTGGAGCATAAAAGGCTTTAGCCACGCCCACTGACGCATACTTAATAGATTGGAGTGATTTTTCACCTTTTGACTCACTTTTCACCACCATACTAATGTCTAATCGACACCAATTTGATCTGTATTACCATGTGCTTCCTTCCTAGTGTTCCTTTTGCACTTTTAGGCCTTTTTAGGTTTTTAGTGTCGAAACCATGACACAGCAGACTGGCACAGGTGAAGACATCACAGCACAGCCTGTTCACATCCTTTTGGACTTTCACAGTGCCTCCTGTAGTTGAGCGGTGTATGGAACACAGGAAGTGATCACATGGTTTGAACTTATTCTATTTTCAGAGGTTCAAGTGGATCCAGTGGTAAGCGAGATATGTATATTGCTTTTTATATTTTATGCATCTGATTTTATGATCATTTTCACTTTACTAAGGTATTGTTATATCTAGACTGTGAATAATAAAAATAATAAATATAAAACTAACCTCAAATGTTTCCAATTGGCTATGGGACACACTCCGAGGTCTGATCAACCTCTGGAGGGCCACCCTCAGATGAAGGTGTACAGTGATAATGGCCGAAACACCTGATGACTCTGAGGTCCACTGCTGATGATGTGTCCCACAATTTGCATTAAATCTTGATAAGAATGTGTGAAAGACTGTTTGTCATTTTGCAGGACATAATCAGAAAAGGACCCAGAGATAATGTTTTTTGGCTCTTGACCTAAACTTAATTAAGTGGTTTTTAGCCTAACATTACCTAAGAATTTTTTTTAATCTAACCATAACCAAAATCTTTCTAGCCTAACCATAACCCAAGATTTTTTAATCTAACCATAACCAAGTGCTTTCTAGCCTAACCATAACCCAAGATTTTTTAATCTAACCATAACCAAGTGCTTTCTAGCCTAACCATAACCCAAGATTTTTTAATCTAACCATAACCAAGTGCTCTTTAGCCTAAACATAGCCTGGTGTTTTTTCAATCTGGCCTAACCCAGTGCTTCATCGCCTAACCATAACAATTGGTTTTCAACATAACCCAAACCAAAGACCTCTTGGTCCATCTTCATTGTCTTTTGACTTTCTCAGGCTTACCCCCACGTGGTCTCCGTGGTGCCTTTATCTCCATTTCTAGGCTAATCCCATGTGGTCTCCATGGTACGCCTTCACTTTGGCTTTTGGGCAACCCCACGTGGTCTCCGTGGTACGCCTGGATTTCCTTTTCCAGGCTGATCCCATGCGGTCTCCATGGTAAGCCTCCTCCACCTCTACAGCTCTAACCAAGGGTCTTTGAACCAAATTTGAAGCACTTTTTCCCATCTCATTAAAGTTTAATATAACATAGATTTTTTAATCTAACCATAACCAAGTGCTTTCTAGCCTAACCATAACCCAAGATTTTTTAATCTAACCATAACCAAGTGCTTTCTAGCCTAACCATAACCCAAGATTTTTTAATCTAACCATAACCAAGTGCTCTTTAGCCTAAACATAGCCTGGTGTTTTTTCAATCTGGCCTAACCCAGTGCTTCTTCGCCTAACCATAACCAATTGGTTTTCAACATAACCCAAACCAAAGACCTCTTGGTCCATCTTTATTGTCTTTTGACTTTCTAGGCTTACCCCCACGTGGTCTCCGTGGTGCCTTTATCTCCATTTCTAGGCTAATCCCATGTGGTCTCCATGGTACGCCTTCACTTTGGCTTTTGGGCAACCCCACGTGGTCTCCGTGGGTACGCCTGGATTTCTTTTTCCAGGCTGATCCCATGCGGTCTCCATGGTAAGCCTCCTCCACCTCTACAGCTCTAACCAAGGGTCTTTGAACCAAATTTGAAGCACTTTTTCCCATCTCGTTAAAGTTTAATATAACATAGATTAGATGCCAAATTGTTTGTGGACTGGGGTCCCTCTGTGGGGGCGGGGTCGCTTGGTTGTGTGGATGTGGCCTGGTTTGTGCTTAAGATGACTTCAATACCCATGGTTTCCATGGTGAGCTTTCATCTTCCTTACAAAAACCCTAACCCCCTAACCCTAACCCTAACCCCCTAACCCTAACCCTAACCCCCTAACCCTAAACCCAACCATTTGACTCCCACGCAAGCCCTCCAGGGCCCTGTACATCGTACCGATTTTCTAACCTTAACCATTTAAACCTATCTATGCCTGACCATAACCCCAACTCAATTAACCCTACATACTTACCGATTTTCTAACCCTAACCTTAACCAATTAACCCTATCTGTGTCTAACCTTGACCCAATTAACCCTGTCCACTTACCGATTTTTTAACCCTAACCTTAACCAGTTAACCCTGTCGGTGCCTAACCTTAACCCTGAGGAGATAACCACTTACCTGCATCTAACCTAACCAATTGGAACCTATCTAATTACTTACCTTCATTGGACTCCACCCTTTAGACCTATAAAAGGAAAAGGGAATAAAATACATAAAGGTTTAATTACCATGACCAGAAAAAAACAAAATTGGGACATTCAAAAACTCACCCCTTTATGTGTGCAATTATGTTTTAATTTGTACAAAATGCATACAATTGCAGGTCTAATAACTTCACACCATATATAACCCCTTCTGGGTCTTTTCCTATCCCTCGTTTTACATTATATTCATATACCATTATTATGAGTCTATTTCTCTTCCCTTATCTCCCTTTCATATATATATATATATATATATATATACATAGATTTATATATATTTATTTTTTATGATATTTATTATTCCTATTTTTATTTTTATTTACCTCTCTTGTATATCATTTTTTATATATTATTTTATACATTTATATCCTTTATTAGTATCATCATGTTTAAATCAATGCATTCTCCTTCCACCCTCAAAAATTGAGGAAAACGAAAAAAAGCCAAAAAAAGTTTGTTTTTTGCACCTTTTTATTCAGGCACTCTACAGGTTTCCTCTCTCCCCCCACACACACTACTGGTTAAACTCTGAAGGCCCCAAAAGGCCCCCTATTGGCCGGGACAGTCAGGTGCCCAAACAGGAAGCAGGAACAGTTGTCCTCTGAGATTCGCTCACTCACCACATGCTGGACTTCTCTATGGAAAAGTACTTGTAAATAGAGACAAAAGTAAGTTGTCATTAGATGAGCAAAGACATAGTTTTTAGTCGAAACGCGTCGCTATATTAAAAATAAAGTTCTGACAACGCTAACCATCACGTCTCTATTTTTTAAGAGATAGTTTTTGTTACTTTTTCATCACGTTTTTTCTCACACAACGCCAGACCTGCGGAGCTCCCGCAACATGGCTGACAACTACTGGGAAGAAGATGGCTGGCAAAGCGGTAACATATGGGAGAGGTAGAAACAAGAATAGGCGCAATATAACACCACGTGCTAGACAGCCCTCCTATCATAGCCTTGCCAGCCACAACCCCGTAGCTCCGCCACCTATGCACGCGCCACCCGCAGAGGTATTAATAGGCAGCCAGCCGCTTCACCCAATGGAATTATCAGCGCGACAACAGAGTAACTACACCCGCAACAACGATGGGGACAATTACCAACAAAGCGACACCGTGACCAGCATTACACTGCTCCACGCCGCCAACCTGGACGCCAGCAACGGGTGCGTTTTTCCAGCAAAAATCCCCCCACGCAACAGGAGCTATGGTGGTCAACGCAACAGGAGGTTTGTCAACAACAGAACTGACCATGCAACCGCGATCCCGGACTTTACTACTGGAGCCAGAACCATCCATAGAATGATTAAAGCTAGAACACCATCTTATTAACATCTCCTCCACTCACACACCACCTGCCATAGCTAAGCTCACTAGTACACTGGCAGAATCGATCAAACCGGCTGCACCCAGGCCCCAATACAGCACTTTTGATCTCAGGTAATGCTAAAGAAACTGGGAACATACCACACTGATAATTTTTAAGAGACCACTATAAGGCCAACCTGAACAACAACCTACAGATCTTACTCCAACTCACACAATGATTGGAAAGATAACTTCTCCATTGCTGCTGCATGGTCTCGCAGCCACTTTGCAGGAGAGATTACACAACAAACACTGGATTCAGTCTATGCTAAAATACTGCAAGCCACTTTAAACAACACACACCCTATAACCCACAGACAGCTGCACACCTCAACTGCCACGGTGGAGACACCACCACACCCTTGGCACAGACAGGAGCACGCACAACCACAGCTGGCACTCAGTGGACCCCCTCAACAGCCACAGCCAGCACCAGGGCGGAGCTCCCTCAACAGCCACAGCCAGCACCCGTAGGACTCCCCCAACAACCGCACCCCCTCCTCCTCCCCCTCACAACGGAGATGGAGACAGCCTCACAGCCCCAGCGCCAGACCAGGTAAGTTGCTCCACCACCACAGCCATTACTTTCCCGCCCCCTCCTGTCTCTCCAGATCTGCACATCCTCCAGCCAGGATGGATGAGAACAGAGGAACCTGACAGTATACACCTATTGGAGGAAGAAATACCCCTACTCACCCTACCTCCTCCACGCACACAACGTCAGACTCCCCTCTCAGGCCCACCACCAGCCTCCAGGACGAATGTGATCCAAGTGACAGCAGAAATCCACAGCTAAGTCCCGTGCCTGAGAGGAACACGCTGCACCTGTAGGAGAGATAACACACCAACAGCAAACCACAAGACAGGAGAGTCCCTCCCCTTCAGCTTCACCTTCACTTAAACCCAACCTCCCTGACCCTTCCTCCCTCCTCCCTTTTCCTCTCCTTTCCCCTCCTCCTCCCTCCACTCCCCACCTCCCCCTCCCATTTACCCTTTCCCCTTCCTTTTTTCCGTCCTCACCCATCCTCATCCACTCACCGGTGATGCCGGTCCTCGCCACGCCCAAAGAACAGAGGCAGGAACGCATGGCGTCCAAATCTCCGCCCAGCCTCTGCTCCAGCTCTCATCCCAAGGCTCGGAACACTGAACGCCACTTCTGTTCCCACTCGACAGCTGGACCCGGTTTCCCTGGATCAAGAAATGACATTTGCAGGTAGAAAAATCACATCACACAGACTTTCCCTCCCTAGATTGGTTCCTTACCCTAAACGTCCAATACAGAGTAAACTCTCCTTTACCCCATTGGCGGCTCCCCCACCTCCACCCCCAGTGTCAGAATTCAGACCCTTTCGACACACACCTACAAATAAAAAGATGACAGCCTGGTCTCCTAACGGCCACCAAAAAAATGGCTTATCCTCGGGGACTCGAATGCCCTCAGGCTCCCCCCATTCTCACAATCACACCTGCTAGTTTGGAAGCAGCTTCAGGAGCCTCCTTCAAACATGCTGAAGCGCTCCTGGCCAAAAGCCCCTGTTTCAACAGAAGTGGAAAAGTTGATCCTTTCTCTGGGCATAAACAGCAGAGCCCCGAAACCTGACAAGGTAGCTATCCCACAACTCCGAAAGCTTTGAGAATGGCCAAACTAGCTTTCCCCCCAGCCCAAATCTGGATCCCCCCCATCAACTTCTCTAGAGCCCTTCCACACGCAAGAACAAGAAAACCTCAGATTCATCAATAACCACATTGTTTCACACTACGACCACATCCCACAACTCCCCAGGAACTCTTTCTCCACCGAGAAAGACCTGATTCACTGGTCACGCCCAGCAGCCAGTCATATGCTCACCCACTGGCTCGACCATTTAAACTCACCCGCCCCGTGAACCCTTCACTGCAGCCGGGGTTGAAAACTGTGATCAATCTCTCACAAACTTTTAAGCTCACCACAACACAGACAATGATTCTTAATAAAGGGTTAACCTTCATTCCTTCTGTCTATAAGTCACACCACAGGAACACCAAGGACCAGGCCAGACTCGACCTCCAGGAGTACCATAGGAGGCTCAAATTAGCAGCCTACTATGAAGGTAAACCAGATTCTGTGTACCTACCTTTCCTTTCCAAATCCACCTGGCTTCCCTCTTCAGCACAGCTCCCACCTGAAATTACAAAACTAACAGAATTAGATAACCAAACCTTCCAAGAACACCATAGAGTGGGATGGATTAAATCCAACCTTTCCAAATTCGAAATTGAAGCATTAAATCAATTAAAAAAATAACACCAGTATTGTCATTAAACCTGCTGACAAGGGAAGCTCGGTTGTGATCATGGACAGGGAAGATTACATATCTGAGGGATGCAGACAGCTTTTTGACAAAAAAATATTATGTCAAGCTAGAAAAACCTATTTATAAGGAAACAGTACCTATGATTGAAAAAATTGTCACAGCATTATACAATAAAAAATTCATCAACAATAAGCAAAAAACTTACCTCCTGGGCAGCAAAGAACCTCGCATTAGGCGCTTCTATACGCTTCCTAAGATCCATAAAAAACCAGAAACCTGGACGGTCCCTCACAGGATCCCCCCAGGCCGCCCTATAGTTTCGGATTGCGACAGTGAATCATATTATACTGCTGAATTTATAGAACACCATTTGAACCCCCTTGCCAAATTACATAGTAGCTACCTAAAGGACACATATTTTTTCATTGACAAAGTTAAAAAAATCAAAATAAATCCGACAGCATTTATTTTCTCAAGCGATGTTGAGTCTCTCTATACCAACATATCTACCTCTGAGGGAATTGCAGCAGTCAAACAGATCTTCCAGAAGCATCCCAATAGTAAAAGACCTGAAAAAGAAATATTGCAATTATTGGAAATAAACCTCAATAGAAACGATTTCGAATTTAACAATCAATACTTCCTACAAATATCTGGAACAGCTATGGGTAAGAGGTTTGCTCCCCAATATGCTGACATTTTTATGGCCCACTGGGAGGAAGGGGCCTTGGCTACATGCCAAAAAAAACCGACACACTATTTCAGATACCTGGATGACATTTGGGGCATCTGGGATCACTCAGAGGAAGATTTTTTCAAATTCTTAGAGACCCTCAACAATCACAGCCGTTCTATTAAACTCAAAGCTACACTCAGCCAAACTTCAATCGACTTCCTTGACACTACGACTTATAAAGGCCCAGATTTTTTACAACATCACCAATTAGACATAAAAGTTTTTTTTTAAAGAAACGGATACACACTCCCTCTTATTTCGAACAAGCTACCACCCTAAGCACACATTTGCAGGCCTGGTAAAGTCACAGTTAATTAGATTTAAAAGGATTTGTACAAGACAAGATGATTTCAAGGAAGCTGTCAAAACACTCTTTTCCTCACTCACCACTAGGGGCTACTCTTACACCATGCTTCGACGGTCTCTTAGGACTTTCATGCAAATTAAACCAATTTCTTTAGATCCCGTCCTACCCATCATCATGACTTATTCTACAGCCAACTGTGACTTTGCAAAAAGGCTTAAAAGGAACTTTGCTTGCTCAGGAGGTAACAATATCTTTTTGAAGGACCATAAACTCATTTCTGCATTTAGAAGAAACCAGAACCTGGGAGATATCCTAGTCAAAGCAAAGCTTAAAACATTAGCCACTGCCAGAACCAAAACACTGACAGAATTTTTCAGGACATATAAATTTGTACATCTTACATTTTCTGGAAGCATTTTACAGTCAGTGCTGCAGATAAAACCAATGTGATAGGCTATGTAATGTGTGCAAAAGACAAATCAGCATAGGCAGAGATATCAAACATCTGTCAACATCTGCTATGCATAATCGCATGCACTTAAAGCATCCTCTCCTGGTACTGTCTGCCAACCCCCCCACAAGCACAAATCCCTCCCCCAGCACCAAATCATCATCACAGCCATGTTCTGCCCCTGCAAGTCAGTTTCAATCACCTATATTAGCTGGCATAATTATTATAATGGATATAATTAAAGAATACTTACACTTTAACGTAAATTAGAAGTGTAATGCAAAAAAAACTGAAATTTTACGCCTATTTGGAATTTTACTCGAATACAAATATAAATACTTTTCCCCCCTCAACAAATACAAATACAGATACAAATACCGGCTGCTTTGCACACCCCTACTAATTACTATGATTTGACACTAGAAAAAACAAATATACATGAGAAGTTTTAGAATGTGGGTCAGCAATGGAAAGATCCATTACCCAAGTTATGTCATGAGGCCTTTGCAGTGGACATTCTGGTCCTTGAGGAAGGTAGGAGAAGGGTAAAAAAAAGAACAATTAGACATTCTCATAAATAGTACAGTGTATCAATTTTCATTTATGAAAGATGCCAAACAATCCTTGCAATTAGACCAAAAGTAAGCATTTCTGTAAGGTGTAGGGAAGAACTTCACAAGAATTATTTATTTACATTTATTATTTATTGTATCACTATAATGTTATTAGCTTTATAACTGAGGGATACCCCCAAATAAGGCAATACACTGTTTTTAACCTGGATAACTGGACTAAATAAAGAAACTGATGGAATATCTGCCCTGTATTGGACTAGATAACAAAATAACTGTTCATTTTAACGAACAGTAGGGGGCAGTAAAACGCCTAGACTGGCAGGTAGACTTAAAGTTCCACAGGTCGATGGTTCGAAACCCACCCGCGGCTTGCCTGAACAATTTAAAACGTCCAAAAAATTATATATGTGTTCATGAGGGGCTAAAACACCTTAATGTCTTCAATTTTTTCCTTTTTTCCTCCTTTTCTCTCTTTTCTTCTTCCTTTTTTTCTCCCCCCTTCTCCCCCCTTCTCCCCTCTTCTTCCCCCTCTTTGACGGCCGATTGTTCCCCAGCTTAAATCCAGCGCCTTAGACCACTCGGCCACACTACCTGCGTGCAGCACCCCTCCACGTGGTGACACACGCTGGGACCGTAACTAACGGTACCCTTGTTAATTTCAGTGCAACAAAACCTTCGCAAGTAAAGAGCCAATACTTTATTAATACATGTTATCAACACCCTTTAGTCTTTTTCTTATTTCTCTGGCATCATTTATTTTAGAATATTGTAGCCAGCAGCAAGTGAGTAGGTTTAGGTCTGTGAATATGGGCTGAGCATTTACCTGGGCTGAACTTGTGAACATCACCTTTTGCATATTCACTGTAAAGAGCCATTACCCCTGCCACTGCCAACAATTGTTCCCAAAGCAATAGGACATACATTTTTTGATTGCAAATGAACAGTCCAAAAACAATGGAGCAGGTGAAAGTGTTTGTGATTGGTACATGAAGAATCACTTCAAGTGATTGTCATAATGAGTGAAGTCGACATGACTTCACTCATTATGACAATCACTTGAAGTGATTCTTAAGGGAGGAGCCTTTAGAAGGCAGAGACATTTCACTTTGGACACTTGTGGCAAAGTATAGTATGTCAAATGGATATAGCATTAGAGAGAATATAGACATCACGCTGATCCAAAGCATCGCATTTAGCAGAGGATGACCTTGTGGGTTGCAAAGTTAAGCTTTTGATAGACCGTGCAACAATCTTTTTTGTGATTTTCCTGATAACCTCCAAGAATGTTGAAGGAGTCTTCTGAAGCAATAATTAGCGGGGACATTTCACTTTGGACAATCTTGTGGCAATGGATTCTTAGTCTTCTAAAAAAAATGGTGATGCGATCCAAAGCATTTAGTATTGGTAGACTATAGTTTTAATCACCCTCTGGTTTAGGAGTGTTTTCGACTCAATAATAAATGCTCAGTTGACATTAGACACTTGTGGCAATGAATGAGTATTTCACATTGAACACTTGTGATTGTGTGTGGTCTTTTGAAAACAGGGCAATGCGAGTACAGCTATAAGCAAAAGAGTTAGCAAGGAGAGTACCACGTTGCTTCACCAAGCTGTTATAAGTCTTCTATAAGCTGTTATTGTGATTGGTACATGAAGAATCGCTTCAAATGATTGTCACAATGAGTGAAGTCATGTCATGAAGGGTGGAGCCATTTCACTTTCTTTAAGGGAGGAGCCTTTGGAAGGCAGAGACATTTCACCTTAGACACATGTGGCAAAGTATAGTATGTCAAATGGATATAGCATTAGAGAGGATATAGACTTCACGCTGATCCAAAGCATCGCATTTAGCAGAGGATGGTTTCGATCCATCGACCTCTGGGTTATGGGCCCAGCACGCTTCCGCTGCGCCACTCTGCTTTTCTCTTTTAAATACTAGGGTTGGAAAATCTGTGGTTCAAACATTGTGGGAATGTTGGGAACCTATGGCAACCAAGGTTCCAGCAGCTTGTGGGTTGCAAAGTTAAGCTTTTGGTAGACCGTGCAACAATCTTTTTTGTGATTTTCCTGATAACCTCCAAGAATGTTGAAGGAGTCTTCTGAAGCAATAATTAGCGGGGACATTTCACTTTGGACAATCTTGTGGCAATGGATTCTTAGTCTTCTAAAAAAAATGGTGATGCGATCCAAAGCATTTAGTATTGGTAGACTATAGTTTTAATCACCCTCTGGTTTAGGAGTGTTTTCGACTCAATAATAAATGCTCAGTTGACATTAGACACTTGTGGCAATGAATGAGTATTTCACATTGAACACTTGTGATTGTGTGTGGTCTTTTGAAAACAGGGCAATGCGAGTACAGCTATAAACAAAAGAGTCGGCAAGGAGAGTACCACGTTGCTTCACCAAGCTGCTACAAGTCTTCTGTGCATGTTATAGGTTTATCTGGCCATTAGATGAGTTGCTAAACCAGATATGTGACATTTGCAAATGGCAGTGGTGGGATTTGAACCCACGCCTCCAGAGAGACTGGAGCCTAAATCCAGCGCCTTAGACCACTCGGCCACACTACCTGCGTGCAGCACCCCTCCACGTGGTGACACACGCTGGGACCGTAACTAACGGTACCCTTGTTAATTTCAGTGCAGAAAACCTTCGCAAGTAAAGAGCCAATACTTTATTAATACATGTTATCCTCACCCTTTAGTCTTTTTCTTATTTCTCTGGCATCATTTATTTTAGAATATTGTAGCCAGCAGCAAGTGAGTAGGTTTAGGTCTGTGAATATGGGCTGAGCATTTACCTGGGCTGAACTTGTGAACATCACCTTTTGCATATTCACTGTAAAGAGCCATTACCCCTGCCACTGCCAACAATTGTTCCCAAAGCAATAGGACATACATTTTTTGATTGCAAATGAACAGTCCAAAAACAATGGAGCAGATGAAAGTGTTTGTGATTGGTACATGAAGAATCACTTCAAGTGATTGTCATAATGAGTGAAGTCAACATGACTTCACTCATGACAATCACTTGAAGTGATTCTTAAGGGAGGAGCCTTTAGAAGGCAGAGACATTTCACTTTGGACACTTGTGGCAAAGTATGGTATGTCAAATGGATATAGCATTAGAGAGAATATAGACATCACGCTGATCCAAAGCATCGCATTTAGCAGAGGATGGTTTCAATCCAATGACCTCTGGGGTATGGGCCCAGCACGCTTCTGCTGCGCCACTCTGCTCTTCTCTTTTAGATGCAAGGGTTGGAAAATCTGTGGTTCAAACATTGTGGGAATGTTGGGAACCTATGGCAACCAAGGTTCCAGCAGCTTGTGGGTTGCAAAGTTAAGCTTTTGGTAGACCGTGCAACAATCTTTTTTGTGATTTTCCTAATAACCTCCAAGAATGTTGAGGGAGTCTTCTGAAGCAATAATTAGCGGGGACATTTCACTTTGGACAATCTTGTGGCAATGGATTCTTAGTCTTCTAAAAAAAATGGTGATGCGATCCAAAGCATTTAGTATTGGTAGACTATAGTTTTAATTACCCTCTGGTTTAGGAGTGTTTTCGACTCAATAATAAATGCTCAGTTGACATTAGACACTTGTGGCAATGAATGAGTATTTCACATTGAACACTTGTGATTGTGTGTGGTCTTTTGAAAACAGGGCAATGCGAGTACAGCTATAAACAAAAGAGTCGGCAAGGAGAGTACCACGTTGCTTCACCAAGCTGTTATAAGTCTTCTATAAGCTGTTATTGTGATTGGTACATGAAGAATCACTTCAAATGATTGTCACAATGAGTGAAGGCATGTCATGAAGGGTGGAGCCATTTCACTTTCTGTGGTTCAAACATTGTGGGAATGTTTGGGAACCTATGGCAACCAAGGTTTCCAGCAGCTTGTGGGTTGCAAAGTTAAGCTTTTGGTAGACCGTGCAACAATCTTTTTTGTGATTTTCCTGATAACCTCCAAGAATGTTGAAGGAGTCTTCTGAAGCAATAATTAGCGGGGACATTTCACTTTGGACAATCTTGTGGCAATGGATTCTTAGTCTTCTAAAAAAAATGGTGATGCGATCCAAAGCATTTAGTATTGGTAGACTATAGTTTTAATCACCCTCTGGTTTAGGAGTGTTTTCGACTCAATAATAAATGCTCAGTTGACATTAGACACTTGTGGCAATGAATGAGTATTTCACATTGAACACTTGTGATTGTGTGTGGTCTTTTGAAAACAGGGCAATGCGAGTACAGCTATAAACAAAAGAGTCGGCAAGGAGAGTACCACGTTGCTTCACCAAGCTGTTATAAGTCTTCTATAAGCTGTTATTGTGATTGGTACATGAAGAATCACTTCAAATGATTGTCACAATGAGTGAAGGCATGTCATGAAGGGTGGAGCCATTTCACTTTCTGTGGTTCAAACATTGTGGGAATGTTGGGAACCTATGGCAACCAAGGTTCCAGCAGCTTGTGGGTTGCAAAGTTAAGCTTTTGGTAGACCGTGCAACAATCTTTTATTTGTGATTTTCTTGATAACCCTCCCAAGAATGTTGAGGGAGCACTTCCGTGCATGTTATAGGTTTATCTGGCCATTAGATGAGTTGCTAAACCAGATATGTGACATTTGCAAATGGCAGTGGTGGGATTTGAACCCACGCCTCCAGAGAGACTGGAGCCTAAATCCAGCGCCTTAGACCACTCGGCCACACTACCTGCGTGCAGCACCCCTCCACGTGGTGACACACGCTGGGACCGTAACTAACGGTACCCTTGTTAATTTCAGTGCAAGAAAACCTTCGCAAGTAAAGAGCCAATACTTTATTAATACATGTTATCCTCACCCTTTAGTCTTTTTCTTATTTCTGTGGCATCATTTATTTTAGAATATTGTAGCCAGCAGCAAGTGAGTAGGTTTAGGTCTGTGAATATGGGCTGAGCATTTACCTGGGCTGAACTTGTGAACATCACCTTTGCATATTCACTGTAAAGAGCCATTACCCCTGCCACTGCCAACAATTGTTCCCCAAAGCAATAGGACATACATTTTTTTGATTGCAAATGAACAGTCCAAAAACAATGGAGCAGGTGAAAGTGTTTGTGATTGGTACATGAAGAATCACTTCAAGTGATTGTCATGTCGACTTCACTCATTATGACAATCACTTGAAGTGATTCTTAAGGGAGGAGCCTTTAGAAGGCAGAGACATTTCACTTTGGACACTTGTGGCAAAGTATAGTATGTCAAATGGATATAGCATTAGAGAGAATATAGACATCACGCTGATCCAAAGCATCGCATTTAGCAGAGGATGGTTTCAATCCATTGACCTCTGGGGTATGGGCCCAGCACGCTTCCGCTGCGCCACTCTGCTCTTCTCTTTTAGATGCAAGGGTTGGAAAATCTGTGGTTCAAACATTGTGGGAATGTTGGGAACCTATGGCAACCAAGGTTCCAGCAGCTTGTGGGTTGCAAAGTTAAGCTTTTGGTAGACCGTGCAACAATCTTTTTTGTGATTTTCCTAATAACCTCCAAGAATGTTGAGGGAGTCTTCTGAAGCAATAATTAGCGGGGACATTTCACTTTGGACAATCTTGTGGCAATGGATTCTTAGTCTTCTAAAAAAAATGGTGATGCGATCCAAAGCATTTAGTATTGGTAGACTATAGTTTTAATTACCCTCTGGTTTAGGAGTGTTTTCGACTCAATAATAAATGCTCAGTTGACATTAGACACTTGTGGCAATGAATGAGTATTTCACATTGAACACTTGTGATTGTGTGTGGTCTTTTGAAAACAGGGCAATGCGAGTACAGCTATAAACAAAAGAGTCGGCAAGGAGAGTACCAAGTTGCTTCACCAAGCTGTTATAAGTCTTCTATAAGCTGTTATTGTGATTGGTACATGAAGAATCACTTCAAATGATTGTCACAATGAGTGAAGTCATGTCATGAAGGGTGGAGCCATTTCACTTTCTGTGGTTCAAACATTGTGGGAATGTTTGGGAACCTATGGCAACCAAGTTTCCAGCAGCTTGTGGGTTGCAAAGTTAAGCTTTTGGTAGACCGTGCAACAATCTTTTTTGTGATTTTCCTGATTACCTCCAAGAATGTTGAAGGAGTCTTCTGAAGCAATAATTAGCGGGGACATTTCACTTTGGACAATCTTGTGGCAATGGATTCTTGGTCTTCTAAAAAAAATGGTGATGCGATCCAAAGCATTTAGTATTGGTAGACAATAGTTTTAATCACCCTTTGATTTAGGAGTGTTTTCGACTCAATAATAAATGCTCAGTTGACATTAGACACTTGTGGCAATGAATGAGTATTTCACATTGAACACTTGTGATTGTGTGTGGTCTTTTGAAAACAGGGCAATGCGAGTACAGCTATTAACAAAAGAGTCGGCAAGGAGAGTACCACGTTGCTTCACCAAGCTGTTATAAGTCTTCTATAAGCTGTTATTGTGATTGGTACATGAAGAATCACTTCAAATGATTGTCACAATGAGTGAAGTCATGTCATGAAGTTGGAGCCATTTCACTTTCTGTGGTTCAAACATTGTGGGAATGTTGGGAACCTATGGCGACCAAGGTTCCAGCAGCTTGTAGGTTGCAAAGTTAAGCTTTTGGTAGACCGTGCAACAATCTTTTTTGTGATTTTCCTGATAACCCCCAAGAATGTTGAGGGAGCATTTCGGTGCATGTTATAGGTTTATCTGGCCATTAGATGAGTCGCTAAACCAGATATGTGACATTTGCAAATGGCAGTGGTGGGATTTGAACCCACGCCTCCAGAGAGACTGGAGCCTAAATCCAGCGCCTTAGACCACTCGGCCACACTACCTGCGTGCAGCACCCCTCCACGTGGTGACACACGCTGGGACCGTAACTAACGGTACCCTTGTTAATTTCAGTGCAGAAAACCTTCGCAAGTAAAGAGCCAATACTTTATTAATACATGTTATCAACACCCTTTAGTCTTTTTCTTATTTCTCTGGCATCATTTATTTTAGAATATTGTAGCCAGCAGCAAGTGAGTAGGTTTAGGTCTGTGAATATGGGCTGAGCATTTACCTGGGCTGAACTTGTGAACATCACCTTTTGCATATTCACTGTAAAGAGCCATTACCCCTGCCACTGCCAACAATTGTTCCCCAAGCAATAGGACATACATTTTTTGATTGCAAATGAACAGTCCAAAAACAATGGAGCAGGTGAAAGTGTTTGTGATTGGTACATGAAGAATCACTTCAAGTGATTGTCATAATGAGTGAAGTCGACATGACTTCACTCATTATGACAATCACTTGAAGTGATTCTTAAGGGAGGAGCCTTTAGAAGGCAGAGACATTTCACTTTGGACACTTGTGGCAAAGTATAGTATGTCAAATGGATATAGCATTAGAGAGGATATAGACTTCACGCTGATCCAAAGAATCGCATTTAGCAGAGGATGGTTTTGATCCATCGACCTCTGGGTTATGGGCCCAGCACGCTTCCGCTGCGCCACTCTGCTCTTCTCTTTTAGATGCAAGGGTTGGAAAATCTGTGGTTCAAACATTGTGGGAATGTTGGGAACCTATGGCAACCAAGGTTCCAGCAGCTTGTGGGTTGCAAAGTTAAGCTTTTGGTAGACCGAGCAACAATCTTTTTTGTGATTTTCCTGATAACCTCCAAGAATGTTGAGGGAGTCTTCTGAAGCAATAATTAGCGGGGACATTTCACTTTGGACAATCTTGTGGCAATGGATTCTTAGTCTTCTAAAAAAAAATGGTGATGCGATCCAAAGCATTTAGTATTGGTAGACTATAGTTTTAATCACCCTCTGGTTTAGGAGTGTTTTCGACTCAATAATAAATGCTCAGTTGACATTAGACACTTGTGGCAATGAATGAGTATTTCACATTGAACACTTGTGATTGTGTGTGGTCTTTTGAAAACAGGGCAATGCGAGTACAGCTATAAACAAAAGAGTCGGCAAGGAGAGTACCACGTTGCTTCACCAAGCTGTTATAAGTCTTCTATAAGCTGTTATTGTGATTGGTACATGAAGAATCACTTCAAATGATTGTCACAATGAGTGAAGTCATGTCATGAAGGGTGGAGCCATTTCACTTTCTGTGGTTCAAACATTGTGGGAATGTTTGGGAACCTATGGCAACCAAGGTTCCAGCAGCTTGTGGGTTGCAAAGTTAAGCTTTTGGTAGACCGTGCAACAATCTTTTTTGTGATTTTCCTGATAACCTCCAAGAATGTTGAAGGAGTCTTCTGAAGCAATAATTAGCGGGGACATTTCACTTTGGACAATCTTGTGGCAATGGATTCTTAGTCTTCTAAAAAAAATGGTGATGCGATCCAAAGCATTTAGTATTGGTAGACTATAGTTTTTTTTTTTTGTTGTTTTTTTTTATTGCACAATATATACTTTTACTTTTTTTTATGTTTTATTTTAATTTTTTATTGGAAAAACATATATGCATATGTACACGGAAACATATACACACATAGAAACAAAACAAAAAAAAAAAGAGGTAGAGTAAGGGAAAATAATTAAATGAAATCACAGAGTACCGTGTAATAAACAGTGAACAGCCCCCCCACCCACGCCCCCACTCAGCTCAACAAGACCGCGGAGGCCCTTGGTGTCGAGCAACGCGCGCGGCAGCTCGGGCTTGTTTTTGCGCATCGTGCCCACCACGGTGAGGCGCCTCTGGTGGAGGAGCCGCCGGGCCAGCTCGTAGGAGGTGAAAAAGTTGTTACATGTCACGTTGCGGGGGCCCCGCAGGCCCTCGGTCAGGTCCAGCACGCTTCCGCTGCGCCACTCTGCTCTTCTCTTTTAGATGCAAGGGTTGGAAAATCTGTGGTTCAAACATTGTGGGAATGTTGGGAACCTATGGCAACCAAGGTTCCAGCAGCTTGTGGGTTGCAAAGTTAAGCTTTTGGTAGACCGTGCAACAATCTTTTTTGTGATTTTCCTGATAACCTCCAAGAATGTTGAGGGAGTCTTCTGAAGCAATAATTAGCGGGGACATTTCACTTTGGACAATCTTGTGGCAATGGATTCTTAGTCTTCTAAAAAAAATGGTGATGCGATCCAAAGCATTTAGTATTGGTAGACTATAGTTTTAATCACCCTCTGGTTTAGGAGTGTTTTCGACTCAATAATAAATGCTCAGTTGACATTAGACACTTGTGGCAATGAATGAGTATTTCACATTGAACACTTGTGATTGTGTGTGGTCTTTTGAAAACAGGGCAATGCGAGTACAGCTATAAACAAAAGAGTCGGCAAGGAGAGTACCACGTTGCTTCACCAAGCTGTTATAAGTCTTCTATAAGCTGTTATTGTGATTGGTACATGAAGAATCACTTCAAATGATTGTCACAATGAGTGAAGTCATGTCATGAAGGGTGGAGCCATTTCACTTTCTGTGGTTCAAACATTGTGGGAATGTTGGGAACCTATGGCAACCAAGGTTCCAGCAGCTTGTGGGTTGCAAAGTTAAGCTTTTGGTAGACCGTGCAACAATCTTTTTTGTGATTTTCCTGATAACCTCCAAGAATGTTGAAGGAGTCTTCTGAAGCAATAATTAGCGGGGACATTTCACTTTGGACAATCTTGTGGCAATGGATTCTTAGTCTTCTAAAAAAAATGGTGATGCGATCCAAAGCATTTAGTATTGGTAGACTAGAGTTTTTTTTTTTTGTTTTTTTTATTGCACAATATATACTTTTACTTTTTTTTATGTTTTATTTTAATTTTTTATTGAAAAACATATATGCATATGTACACGGAAACATATACACACATAGAAACAAAACAGAGGTAGAGTAAGGGAAAATAATTAAATGAAATCACAGAGTACCGTGTAATAAACAGTGAACAGCCCCCCCACCCACGCCCCCCACTCAGCTCAACAAGACCGCGGAGGCCCTTGGTGTCGAGCAACGCGCGCGGCAGCTCGGGCTTGTTTTTTGCGCATCGTGCCCACCACGGTGAGGCGCCTCTGGTGGAGGAGCCGCCGGGCCAGCTCGTAGGAGGTGAAAAAAGTTGTCGCACGTCACGTTGCGGGGGGCCCCGCAGGCCCTCGGTCAGGTCCATCACCACTCGGGCGCCCTGATTCCTCTCGGGCTCGCCGCTCACAGACTTGCCCGTGTAGACCTGCATGTTCCACGCGTAGCTGGAGCCGGCGTCGCTGGCCACCCACGACTTGAGTCCGTACTTGGCGGGCTTGCTGGGCATGTACTGGCGGAAGGAGCATCGACCTTGGTGAGCGTGGGAGGAGAAGAGTGACGATGGAAAAGTTACAAAAACATACAAAAACACACACACACACACACACACACATACATATATACACACACACACACACACACACACACACACACACACACACACACACACCGCGAAAGGGAACCAGCTGCTCGTCCACGGTCACGTCGGGGCCCGGGTTGTAGAGGCGAGGCAGCCGCCGCACCCAGGCGTCCCACACTTGTCGTATGGCCGCCAGTTTGTCCGTGGCTCGTCTGGCGCCTCTCGTCTCGCGGTCGTCGAATCGCAGCACCCGCGAGAGCGTGTGGAATCGCTTGAGCGACATTGTGCCGCGGAAAATGGCCCTGCCGCTCTCCTCGTGCCACAGGCTCTCCAGGGCCTCGTTTCGGGACCTGTACACGCCGGCGAGGAGCAGCAGCCCGAGGTAGCCGCGCAGCTCCGTGACGTCCGTCATTTTCCAGTCGTTGCCGCATTTCCTCAGGCCCTCGAGGTTCGTGGCGGTCACCACGATCTCTAGTATGCGCCGCGTGACCAACAGGTCGAACGTGGAGAGTATGTCGTGGACGCGTGTGGCCGCGTACTCTGTGGGTCCCGGGCTCTCTGGAGCGTTAGCGCATCTGTGGTCTAGGTCTAGGTCTTGGTCTTGGTCTTGGTCTCCGTCTTGTTCTCCTTCTCCTTCTCCTTCTTGTCCTGTGCCACGGAAATGTGGTCGAGGGTGACTGGGATGATACGTCTTCGAGGACCATTCGATTTCGCCGTTTCTCGACACAAACCTTTCGATCTCCTCCTCGTCCTGCTCATCCTGCCCATCGTCTTGCCCATCGTCTTCTTCTTCTTCTTCTACTTCTTCTTCCTCTGCTTCTTCTGCTTCTTCTTCTTCTGCTTCTGCTTCTGCTTCTGCTTCTTCCCTTTGCCGTACACCCTCTTGGGCTGCTGCAGCTATGTCTGCTCCTCGTTCTTGTCCTTGTTCTTGTTCTTGTCCTGGTTCATCTCGGTCGTCTTCTGACGAACACCCGCCGGATGAACATTCGTCTTCCTCGTCAGAGTCGCTCTGGTCATCATCAACATCTTTTTCTTCTTCTTCTTCTTCTTCTTCTTCTTTGTCTTCTTCTTCAACTTCTTCCACTTCTTCCACTTCTTCCATTTCTGTGTTTTTTTTGTCTTCCATCTCTTCCACTTGGGGGACATTGCGTGCTGCACGTGCCTCGCGTGCTATGCGTGTTACGCGTGCTATGCGTGCCGCACGTGTCTCGCGTGCTACGCGTGCCGCGTGTACTGCACGTGCTGACCGTGCTGAGCGTGCTGAGCGTGCCTCTTGTTCCGCGCGTTTGAGAAAACGATGCAGCTCCAAATTTAGAGTCACGCAGCGGGCCATGCCGGCTGCTGAACCCGAGTACAAAGTGTACAGAGGTCCAAACGAAGAAGAAGAAGAAGAACAAGGCGAAGCAAAGATGACGCAGCAGCAAGTAGTAGGTTTGGAGTCTGTGAATATGGGCTGAGCATTTACCTGGGCTGAACTTGTGAACATCACGCTTTGCATATTCACTGTAAAGAGCCATTACCCCTGCCACTGCCAACAATTGTTCCCAAAGCAATAGGACATACATTTTTTGATTGCAAATGAACAGTCCAAAAACAATGGAGCAGGTGAAAGTGTTTGTGATTGGTACATGAAGAATCACTTCAAGTGATTGTCATAATGAGTGAAGGGAGGAGCCTTTAGAAGGCAGAGACATTTCACTTTGGACACTTGTGGCAAAGTATAGTATGTCAAATGGATATAGCATTAGAGAGGATATAGACTTCACGCTGATCCAAAGAATCGCATTTAGCAGAGGATGGTTTCGATCCATCGACCTCTGGGTTATGGGCCCAGCACGCTTCCGCTGCGCCACTCTGCTTTTCTCTTTTAAATACAAGGGTTGGAAAATCTGTGGTTCAAACATTGTGGGAATGTTGGGAACCTATGGCAACCAAGGTTCCAGCAGCTTGTGGGTTGCAAAGTTAAGCTTTTGGTAGACCGTGCAACAATCTTTTTTGTGATTTTCCTGATAACCTCCAAGAATGTTGAAGGAGTCTTCTGAAGCAATAATTAGCGGGGACATTTCACTTTGGACAATCTTGTGGCAATGGATTCTTAGTCTTCTAAAAAAAAATGGTGATGCGATCCAAAGCATTTAGTATTGGTAGACTATAGTTTTAATCACCCTCTGGTTTAGGAGTGTTTTCGACTCAATAATAAATGCTCAGTTGACATTAGACACTTGTGGCAATGAATGAGTATTTCACATTGAACACTTGTGATTGTGTGTGGTCTTTTGAAAACAGGGCAATGCGAGTACAGCTATAAACAAAAGAGTCGGCAAGGAGAGTACCACGTTGCTTCACCAAGCTGTTATAAGTCTTCTATAAGCTGTTATTGTGATTGGTACATGAAGAATCACTTCAAATGATTGTCACAATGAGTGAAGGCATGTCATGAAGGGTGGAGCCATTTCACTTTCTGTGGTTCAAACATTGTGGGAATGTTTGGGAACCTATGGCAACCAAGGTTCCAGCAGCTTGTGGGTTGCAAAGTTAAGCTTTTGGTAGACCGTGCAACAATCTTTTTTGTGATTTTCCTGATAACCTCCAAGAATGTTGAAGGAGTCTTCTGAAGCAATAATTAGCGGGGACATTTCACTTTGGACAATCTTGTGGCAATGGATTCTTAGTCTTCTAAAAAAAATGGTGATGCGATCCAAAGCATTTAGTATTGGTAGACTATAGTTTTAATCACCCTCTGGTTTAGGAGTGTTTTCGACTCAATAATAAATGCTCAGTTGACATTAGACACTTGTGGCAATGAATGAGTATTTCACATTGAACACTTGTGATTGTGTGTGGTCTTTTGAAAACAGGGCAATGCGAGTACAGCTATAAACAAAAGAGTCGGCAAGGAGAGTACCACGTTGCTTCACCAAGCTGTTATAAGTCTTCTATAAGCTGTTATTGTGATTGGTACATGAAGAATCACTTCAAATGATTGTCACAATGAGTGAAGGCATGTCATGAAGGGTGGAGCCATTTCACTTTCTGTGGTTCAAACATTGTGGGAATGTTGGGAACCTATGGCAACCAAGGTTTCCAGCAGCTTGTGGGTTGCAAAGTTAAGCTTTTGGTAGACCGTGCAACAATCTTTTTTGTGATTTTCCTGATAACCTCCAAGAATGTTGAAGGAGTCTTCTGAAGCAATAATTAGCGGGGACATTTCACTTTGGACAATCTTGTGGCAATGGATTCTTAGTCTTCTAAAAAAATGGTGATGCGATCCAAAGCATTTAGTATTGGTAGACTATAGTTTTTTTTGTTGTTTTTTTTATTGCACAATATATACTTTTTACTTTTTTTTTATGTTTTATTTTAATTTTTTATTGAAAAACATATATGCATATGTACACGGAAACATATACACACATAGAAACGAAACAAAAAAAAAGAGGTAGAGTAAGGGAAAATAATTAAATGAAATCACAGAGTACCGTGTAATAAACAGTGAACAGCCCCCCCCACCCACGCCCCCCACTCAGCTCAACAAGACCGCGGAGGCCCTTGGTGTCGAGCAACGCGCGCGGCAGCTCGGGCTTGTTTTTGCGCATCGTGCCCACCACGGTGAGGCGCCTCTGGTGGAGGAGCCGCCGGGCCAGCTCGTAGGAGGTGAAAAAGTTGTCGCACGTCACGTTGCGGGGGCCCCGCAGGCCCTCGGTCAGGTCCATCACCACTCGGGCGCCCTGATTCCTCTCGGGCTCGCCGCTCACAGACTTGCCCGTGTAGACCTGCATGTTCCACGCGTAGCTGGAGCCGGCGTCGCTGGCCACCCACGACTTGAGTCCGTACTTGGCGGGCTTGCTGGGCATGTACTGGCGGAAGGAGCATCGACCTTGGTGAGCGTGGGAGGAGAAGAGTGACGATGGAAAAGTTACAAAAACATACAAAAAACACACACATATACATATATATATACATATACACACACACACACACACACACACACACACACACACACACCGCGAAAGGGAACCAGCTGCTCGTCCACGGTCACGTCGGGGCCCGGGTTGTAGAGGCGAGGCAGCCGCCGCACCCAGGCGTCCCACACTTGTCGTATGGCCGCCAGTTTGTCCGTGGCTCGTCTGGCGCCTCTTGTCTCGCGGTCGTCGAATCGCAGCACCCGCGAGAGCGTGTGGAATCGCTTGAGCGACATTGTGCCGCGGAAAATGGCCCTGCCGCTCTCCTCGTGCCACAGGCTCTCCAGGGCCTCGTTTCGGGACGTGTACACGCCGGCGAGGAGCAGCAGCCCGAGGTAGCCGCGCAGCTCCGTGACGTCCGTCATTTTCCAGTCGTTGCCGCATTTCCTCAGGCCCTCGAGGTTCGTGGCGGTCACCACAATCTCTAGTATGCGCCGCGTGACCAACAGGTCGAACGTGGAGAGTATGTCGTGGACGCGTGTGGCCGCGTACTCTGTGGGTCCCGGGCTCTCTGGAGCGTTAGCGCATCTGTGGTCTAGGTCTAGGTCTTGGTCTTGGTCTCCGTCTTGTTCTCCTTCTCCTTCTTGTCCTGTGCCACGGAAATGTGGTCGAGGGCGACTGGGATGATACGTCTTCGAGGACCATTCGATTTTGCCGTTTCTCGACACAAACCTTTCAATCTCCTCCTCATCCTGCCCATCGTCTTGCCCATCGTCTTGCCCTTCTTCTTCTTCTTCTTCTTCTGCTTCTTCCTCTGCTTCTTCTGCTTCTTCTTCTTCTTCTTCTTCTTCTGCTTCTGCTTCTTCTTCTTCCCTTTGCCGTACACCCTCTTGGGCTGCTGCAGCTATGTCTGCTCCTCGTTCTTGTTCTTGTTCTTGTCCTGGTTCATCTCGGTCGTCTTCTGACGAACACCCGCCGGATGAACATTCGTCTTCCTCGTCAGAGTCGCTCTGGTCATCATCAACATCTTTTTCTTCTTCTTCTTCTTCTTTGTCTTCTTCTTCAACTTCTTCCACTTCTTCCATTTCTGTGTTTTTTTTGTCTTCCATCTCTTCCACTTGGGGGACATTGCGTGCTGCACGTGCTGACCGTGCTGAGCGTGCCTCTTGTTCCGCGCGTTTGAGAAAACGATGCAGCTCCAAATTTAGAGTCACGCAGCGGGCCATGCCGGCTGCTGAACCGAGTACAAAGTGTACAGAGGTCCAAACGAAGAAGAAGAAGAAGAACAACAAGACGAAGCAAAGATGACATAAATGAGAAGATAAATGTCAACAGTGTGTGTGTGTGTGTATAATAAAAGTGTTTAGTAGGACGAGAACAAGGTGTGTTTCTTTCCCCTTTCCCTACCCTTTCTGTGTTACTACTACAAGCCAGAGCCGCTGTATTGGGGAAATACCACGGAATAACGTATGGGTCTCAGAGACCCGAAGGCCAGAGCCGCGGTAGCAGGGAAATACCACGGAATAACGTATGGGTCTCAGAGACCCATAGGCCAGAGCCGCTGTTTTGGAGAAATACCACGGAATAACGTATGGGTCTCAGCGACCTGAAGGCCAGCGCCGCTGTATTGGGCAAATACCACGGAATAACGTATGGGTCTCAGAGACCCAAAGGCCAGAGCCGCTGTTTTGGAGAAATACCACGGAATAACATATGGGTCTCAGAGACCCGAAGGCCAGAGCCGCTGTTTTGGAGAAATACCACGGAATAACGTATGGGTCTCAGAGACCCAAAGGCCAGAGCCACTGTTTTGAAGAAATACCACGGAATAACGTATGGGTCTCAGAGACCCAAAGGCCAGAGCCGCTGTTTTGGAGAAATACCACGGAATAACGTATGGGTCACAGAGACCCGAAGGCCAGATCTGCGGTAGCAGGGAAATACCACGGAATAACGTATGGGTCTCAGAGACCCGAAGGCCAGAGCCGCGGTAGCAGGGAAATACCACGGAATAACGTATGGGTCTCAGAGACCCGAAGGCCAGAGCCGCTGTTTTGGAGAAATACCACGGAATAACGTATGGGTCACAGAGACCCGAAGGCCAGATCTGCGGTAGCAGGGAAATACCACGGAATAACGTATGGGTCTCAGAGACCCGAAGGCCAGAGCCGCGGTAGCAGGGAAATACCACGGAATAACGTATGGGTCTCAGAGACCCAAAGGCCAGCGCCGCTGTTTTGGAGAAATACCACGGAATAACGTATGGGTCTCAGAGACCCAAAGGCCAGTGCCGCTGTTTTGGAGAAATACCACGGAATAACGTATGGGTCTCAGAGACCCAAAGGCCAGAGCCGCTGTTTTGGAGAAATACCACGGAATAACGTATGGGTCACAGAGACCCGAAGGTGTGGGATTATAAGGTCAATCATGCATTATCAGAGGTATAAGAACTGTAATAAAGTATCATATTATAATTTGTGCGATGTGTGAGCAATAATAGATCTGCATGTATGAGCAATAATAGATCTGCGGTAGTGCTTGCAGCAGCATATGGAGAAGTTGGAAAGTATGACACACGCTCTTGACTGAATGTTGAACCCAAAAACAGGAAACAGATGCACAAGACAAACCAGATTCTTAGAATGAGAACGAAGGGTAAAAATAACAAAGTATTGTTAGTCTGATAACACCCAGGCAAGAGATAGTAGCAACTAATCAGAAACTAGACATGAGCTGTATAGGAGATAGACAAGGGTGTCGCATGAGTCATGAGACGGATATGTCATTGTATTGATGTGTATGTGAATTGAGCCTAATAAAAGCTGGCCGAAAGAGGAAGGAGGCAGAACACACTTTGCCAGGGTAGACTGAGGAGTCTACAGGGAAGTGTTGCTCTCCTTCTATAGAAGCCATTTGAGTGTATTTGGACTCTGTGTGTTTATTGCATATTTACAGGTGGGGGGCTGAGGTGATCTGAATTCGGGGTGCACCTTTGAAGCACAACAATTTGGGGGCTCGTGTCCGGGATATCAAGAGAAGACAGGTCACCCAGACCACCTGAATTGACTTTCCAAGCCAAGGTGAACGGAGTGCAGAACACCAAGTCGCGACACAAAAGGTAAGCAGACCTTTCTTCTGCATTGAGCACAGCTAAATTAACATCGGTGTTCTGTCTCTCAGTAATCCAAGCTTGCTAAATTTTGATATATGCATAGTGTAAGGTAAAAGAATATACCTGAGTGTAGCAACTCCACCTGGTCTCTGACGAGGGACAGGATAGAGCTGGGTTAGAGGCCCGAGAGGTGAGGTCTCTCAAATTCTACAAGGGTTTGAGGCCCGAGAGCTTAAAAACTCTCAAATTCTACAAGGGTTTGAGGCCCGAGAGCTTAAAAAACTCTCAAATTCTACAAGGGTTTGAGGCCCGAGAGCTTAAAAAACTCTCAAATTCTACAAGGGTTAGAGGCCCGGGGAAGTGAGACATTCCCCGAATTCTACTGCATTTTGTGTATTTTTGTGTTTCTGTATTTTACTGTTAAAACGACATATACACATACAGCCTTGTGTGAATGTTGGATAACTGAAAACTGAAAACACAGTGGTACTAGTTAGACTACTGTGGAAGTAGGTGGACGGAAGTCCAAATTACAGATATATAAGCTTTGGTGTCGTGGGTTTTGGGTAAGTCCAGCCCCACTAGGTCTGAGTATTCGGGACATTAGTGTGCCATACAACTCGGACGGCCAGAGCCAGTGTAAAGCCTAGTAAGTGAAATCACATAGTCAATATCACGGTGACAACGCACACATACATTTGCACACACATAGATAAGGGTAATGCATGACTGAAAACTGTGTATGAGTGCTAGATGAAACTCAACTGAAGCAGCAGTACTGCCCGAAACCTAACGGTGTTAACATAAAGCAGTAGTCTGTTGAAGTAGGTTGGGGGAAGTCTAGATAAGGAATTGAGTGTGGCAACTAGAGATACGTGAAAAGGAGTGCCTCCTAAAGGAAAAATGAACGGTGAATTTGACAGAGAAATTGATGATGGAGGCTGGGGGCCTCATAGTCATTTTAAAACAGCCGAAGATCAGCTAGCGGCGTTAGAAAAAGTGGTACAAACAACAAAAGAACCCAAAGATGCACAGAGCATAATTTTACAAATGAGAAAGGATGTAAAACAGTTATTGGTTGATAAAGGAAAAACTCTCAAGGATAAGGGATCTTTAATACAGGAATTTTGGGAAAAGGAAATACAGGCCAAAGGTCAAGTGGTGACGCAGGCAGCAGCTCTGAAGAGCTGTGGGTGGTTGAAGAGAGGGAAAGTGGAGAAGATATTAGATACCGCAAGTAGAGAAAGGAGGAAGTGGGCAGAGTGGGCAATGTGGTGGCAGGGAGCAAGCCACGTAATGACAAACAAACCAGCAGACAAAAAGCAAGACAGTGATCCTCCTGCACAGGTTTTCAAACCTCCTCCGTATTCGCCCTCTGGCCCTAGTGCTCCACCAGTATATGCCTCTACTGCAGGCGTGTACCCCATCTTACATGTAAAAGATGGACGGCTGCATGTAAACACAGAGCCTGACCCCGGGTCAGACATCGAAACAGGGACTCAGCTTAGCAGTATAAGCCAGGTCAGTCGAGAGAAGCAGGAAAAGGGGTACTCTGGTGCAGGGAAGAGGAAGTGCCTGCGTTCAGTCAGAGACAAGAAAGGGAAGTACAGATAAGAGACACAAAAGCGGAACAAAGAGAAACTGAGGGATGGGCCAAGCTCAGGAAACAAGTACAGGCGGAGAGGGACAGTGAAGACAAGCTAGAAGAGTTGCTGGACAGAGAGCTAACCAGATTAGGTAAGGACTTTGCAGAAAATAGGAAGATGATGGAACAGATGTGTCAGGAAGAGGCTGCAAGACGACAAAACCAGAAATCCACACCTAAAGGTAAACCAGGAAGGGTCCAGATGTGGGTTGAGGGACATTGGGTAAACAGTGAAGGGGAGGAAACTGTAGGGGAAGGAACATTGGTAGACCTAAAACCAGGTGGGAATTGTACTTTACCTGTAAATGAAGGCGAAAGATCTACAGCCTATAATTATCCGCTAATACGGGCAGGGCAATATGACAAATACCGCCCGTTCGGTGTAGGCGATGTACAGGCCTTAGTAGACAAACTCCCTCCAGTAGCAGAGGGAGGAGGACTCTGGCTTAGCAAATTGGATGGACTGACTGCAGGACAGACCTTAGCATTAGGAGATTTCAGAGCAGTAGTATCCAGATGCCTAACAGCAGCTGATGTGCAAGACATTGAAAAACAAGCACACACTGACCTCAGAGATGACAGCACCTTATTCACCCGCGTTAGCGATAACATAGGGAAAGCCATGCGCGACAAATACCCGCTTCCCCACTCAAGCTCGGTCCCTAAAATTAAGTGGGATCCCAAACAAAACCCCAGAGAATTCCTAGATACGAGTAAAGAAACTTGAGTCAGGCAGACTGGGTGCCATCCAGGAAAACCAGGGATCCAGAGGGAATGGTATAGAAAAGCAGTCTTAAAGGGAGTGCCGGACATTGTCCGCACAGCCATGGAAGATAATCCTGACATGGCAGGGTGTGAATCAACTGTGTGGGAGAGACATATTATACACCACTTGTCACGCACACAAGAAACACTTGATGAGGAACAAGATAGTTTGAAGGAATTACAGGCACAATTACTAAAAATGCAACTGGCAGAGGCTAGACAGAAAGTCAATGAGAAAAAGAAAACTGATAAACCACAAAAAGTAATGGTAGCAGCTACAGGACAGGGAGACACAACTGATCTGTTCCCAGTGCCGCCCTGGATACCGCCACCTCCACATAATCCTCCACCTTATGGCTATACGCCTCCACCTGTCTCTTTTGGTAACAGTGGGGGAACTGGGAGGGGTAGACCAATGTGGGGAAATGGGCGCGGAAGGGGTGGACCATTAAGGGGACCACAGAGAAGTGATGTCTGTCACGTGTGCGGGGGAACCGGCCATTGGGCACGAGACTGCATTCACCGAGGCAGCCCGCACAGAGGGGGCAGGGGACCAGGGAATCCACTTCCTTTTCCATGCGGTACAGATTCAGGGTCAGTACCATGTCCCATTCCTGGTCAATGCACAACCCATAAATTGAAGCGCCAACTGCCAGTTACTGAGTGGGACCAGTGGGAGGGCTGGGGACCACATCAGCAACAATGACACGCCCCACAGAGAAGCCAGGACAGCAGTAACACGGCAGATCCAATGCTGTCCATGAAAGTTGGCGCTACAACACTGCCATTTTTAGTAGACACAGGAGCAACCTGTTCTACTATAAGATCTACTCCACCATCCAATATGTCAAGTGAAGTCATTTCAGTTGTGGGTTTCTCTGGGGAAAAACAGACTCTGCCACGCACTCGTCCGTTGCTCACTCAATGTGGGGGACAAAAGATCATGCATTCCTATGTGGTGTCACCCACAGTACCACTCAACCTGCTAGGGAGAGACTTGCTCATTAAGTTGGGGGCTTCCATTTTGTGTTCCCCTGATGGACTGATTGTGACTTTCCCAGATGGCACTGTTGTACATTGCAGTGCTGGAGGCCCAGGATCACAGGGGCAGTACCTTCTCTCTCCAGCAGAGGATACCTATGCAGACATCTATTGGGCCCTCTTGCAACCAGAGACAGAACAAACACAGGGCATTCTCTCTGCCTACCTGCAGTGGAAGCCCTGGATAGCCCAGCTAGAACCATATGTCATGTTACCCTATTTTATGATATATTACAAACTGAGTGGTACCAAGATCTGTTTCAGGATCAATTACAGGATCACACATGGGGCATAGATTCAAAATATGTCTATGTGGCCCCGGAGGGAGTGGCTGCAGGGGTGGAACTGACAACAGATCAGCAAACATGGTATATGATGAGTGACGAGGCAGTGCCTCATGTTTCCCTAGCATTACATCCTCAACATCAAGCAAAAGAATTGGGGGGCATGGTTAAAAGATCCATGGCCCAAAATGATTGGCAAGACACCAAACTACCGGGAGTTCAGGTATCTCCAGCTACTAAAACCTACAGAATTTGTCTTACAGCAGTAAACACAGCCACATTGTCACATGAACAGGTTACCAGACAACATGGCAGAGAGAAAACTGATCACCATTTGGCTCAGCACATGCTCACCCATTTGCCAGATCACCTGTGGGCGGAGGGTCCTACAGATGTGGGGCTTACAGACTGCACCCCGGTGCGTTTTGACACAAATAAAGACACCCCTATTTGGATACACCAATATCCACACAAACCACAGGCAGAAGAAGGGATAAGTGACACAATACAAGGGCTAATGGAGAGTGGGGTATTAGAGCCTTCTCATTCCTTCTGGAACACTCCCATTCTGCCTGTTGAAAAGAAAGGGACAGGTAAATATCGCATGGCACATGATCTCAGGGCAATCAATGACATTCTGGTCACAAAAACAATCCCTGTTCCTAATCCTTATGTGGCATTGGCCAATCTAGATCCCTCACACAGCTGGTTCACCTGTATTGATTTGGCTAATGCATTTTACTGTCTTCCTCTGGATCCTGCATGCAGAGACATTTTTTCATTCACCTTTAGAGGACAACAGTTAAGATACACTCGACTACCACAGGGTTTTGCATTATCACCAGGGCTATTTAACCAAGTACTGAAACAAGCACTCAGTGACTGCCAACTACCAGACAACACGACTCTTGTCCAGTATGTCGATGACTTACTGATAGCGGCTTCCACAGCCGAAACCTGCCTGACTGCCACTAAATCAGTGCTTCAACACATTGCTGACAAAGGCTTTAAAGTTAGCAAATCCAAGCTGCAGATAGCCAGAAAACAAGTGTCATTCTTGGGGCGCGTCATCTCTCAAAAGGGGGTCAGCATGTCACCATCACACAGATCCGCCATACTACATCACGCCAAACCAGACAAGGTCAAAGACATGCTCTCATTTCTGGGACTGACGGGCTACAGTCGTAACTATGTAGCTAACTATTCAGGCCTCACTCAACCACTCCGCGACATGGTTAGACAACAAGGCATGCGTAACTTGTCAGCCCAATTAAGTTGGACAATGGAAGCAGAGAAAGCTTTCATTGAACTAAAACAATTACTGGCCACTGCATCTGAACTGGCCACTCCAGACTACCGTTTGCCATTTCACTTAGATGTCTCTGGTACAGAATCATGTGTCAATGGGATTCTGTTCCAGAGAAAAGGGGGAGACAGAGTAGTACTAATGTACATAAGCGTCATGTTAGACACAATGGA
>JABUOV010000476.1:0-30765 GCA_025617405.1 Perca schrenkii
CGTTACAAGTCAAATTAAAACCCCTTATCAGCCAAGCTACGCATAATACTGATGTGAACAATAAAATAACACCTGCCTGTTATAACCCTGCAGATTGTCAGCTCCTGGAAGGCCTTTGTCTTTCTGCCCTGCAGGCTATACGGTTTTACAACGTCATTGGTTGAAAGGTTGTCAGAAAAAAGTTGCTGTAAAACAAATATAGAAATACAAATTACACATGTAGAACAAAGTGGAGAGCTTGTACAATCTCATTTTGTAAGAGAAGTCAGTTCAGTTATAATGATATTTTTAATTTATGCAATTATATAGTGTTATCTTAGGGCAGGGTAGGGCCACTTAATTACCATTTTGTTCCTCCTCTCCTGTTGAACTCCTGCAGCTCGATGACTGTTGAGCAGGGCGACAGCAACACGTCATCGACTGGAGCAGAGGGAGGTGACTGGGAGCTCCTTAAGAGCATGAGCAGCTCATCCATCTTTTCCTCAAATGTGTCCATCCGCTGTGCCATGCGGGTAATGCGAGGTCCTCATGGCTATGGAATAATTAATAGTTTTAGTTGTTATACATTATGACAGTCACGTGATATGCACCAGGTTGAATTTCAGTAGTTACATGGTAGGAAATATGACTGGTTTCTTAAATGCATGCATAAATGTTAACTTGTCTCTCTGTCCTGAAATACTTTCTTGCTTGTGGAATGGATTGATCTGAAATAAAAGACCATACAATTTGTACTGATTGCAAAAAGAATATATGAAGTGTAAATAATGTATTCTGTACTTAAGGTCTTAACATGATTATCTAAATAAACGATGGATGTATTTAGACAACCAAGGAGGTGTAATCATTATGTTATGCTAGGTTAGCCTGCAGTTGTTGTGAACAGAGCTTCTGTTAATATATCCATGGCTTTATATCTCATCCACGTTACAGGCTTTACAGCATACAGCCTCGGATGTATCGTAAGATAAGTGTTTAAACCTAAACCCACATCGGCTCTTAGGGACATGTAAGATATTAGCTACCTAGCTAGTTAACTAACTCCATTGTTTAGCTTGATAGCCCCGGCAGTTTTGGGAAACTCTAATGATTTTAAATCCATGTAACGGGCTTAACAGCAGCCATCCCTCAGATGTATCCTACGATAATACCATGGATGTATTAATAGAACACATGGTGAATTACAGCCTCCAGTTTGGACGTGCATTCAGTGAGTCCGACTGAGTTCGACTCGCTGTATAGCTAGCTAACGCCGGCAACCATGTCGGAGCTTTCTTTAAGTTGTTTACCAAAATCTCTCACCTTGTTGTCCAGGTTCCTTATGGTGGTTAAAACATCACCGAGGGAAGGTTCAGTCTCTGTGGCCACCTTTGATGTATCCTCCAGGGCTAGCAGCTTAGCTAGCTGTGGAAAGCTAACTTGTTTCCCGCGTTAGCATACGGGCTAGCAGTCTTGAGCGGAGGAAAGTCTTTACAGTTGACAGCCGACAATGTCCTTCTTGGTATCTTCGTCCTACCTTGCGTTATAACACCGTCGGTGAAGTGTAGTCAGCATAGGTTTTAGTCAATGGTAGTATTTCAGTTCAAATTTGGGACCAAGCGAACGGATCTTTTGTCTGTCCTGTTACCCAGGTGTGTGTACCAGTGTTGTAAACGGAAGTCAATACAAGACTTGAATCGGTCACCGGAGAGCAGAGGCACTGTCTTCCCCTACTGGCGGGGGGTGTAACGGTAGGATTTGTACACTGGACTGAGGCACTTGTTAGAAATTAAACAAGTGAATTTTCTTAGTTGTGAAAATCGTTCTATTGATAGATTCTGTTTTGATAGATTGATAGATGTTTTAAGTATTTTCACCTAATACAGGGAAAAAAACGAAATCAAGCACAAAAGTATTGTTTTTAACAAAATTGTTATCAGCCTAAAAATAATTATATTCTCTTGCTATGTTGTTTATCTTACTTCGATTTTATAAGACCAATAATTTTTGCGTGAATCTAAATCAAGTGACTGCTAGGCTACTTCAAAAACTTAAATGGAGCTGGTAAAAATAAACATTTTCAAAACCGCACTCAGAACAACCAAAAACAACCAAACGAGAACGTTGTGTGGAGGTAACAGTGCAACCACAGGAGAACGTTCCCGTTGGTTGGTTCCCCTAACGTTTAGGTAACGTTATAACTATGAGGGAACGTTCCCTAAACGTTAGTTTTTGGTTTGGTTCGAACTAACCTTTAGAGAACCAAAAACTAACGTTCCCCAACGTTCCCTAAACGTTCTGTGTTAGTGGGGTAACCTGTTACTGGGGTGTATCAAACTGTTCCTAATGTGTTGTCTTAAAATGAGATGCCAAATGTGTAAGTGCTGAACTGTCAGCACACAGCAAAAAAAAAATACCTGGAGTAAGGTGTGACTCCTGCGCCTTTCACCTGAATTTCCCATCGCCCATGGGTGCCCGACTCTAACTCCCCCAGGTACATGAGCGCTCCATCTCCCAGTTGTCCCGCAAACAGGCCGAACTGGTGCCAGCTGTAACAGTGCGCAGCCGGCTCGGAGCCCGGCAGCAGCCGGGAGCCGCTCAGATACTCCGGAGCCAGGGGATTACTCAGCACGTCCCGCTCACTCAGGTCGAGCAGAGCCAGCGCTTACCGCGACAGGGCCATGAAGGTCGGACGTATCAGGGGCTGGAGAGTCCGGATTCTGGAGAAACATGCCGCTGGGACCGTCCGGGACCCGGGCTCCTCGGAGTCGTCCACCGGCAGCTTTTTCAGCGCGGTGTTGTTGAAAGCTAGGCGCTTCAGACGCGTGGGCACGCATCGGGAGGGCTCCATGAAGACTGGAGTTTAATACGACCCAGCCAGTCAGCGGTAGGGCTGTGGCGTTATTAGGTCATTAGCTATTGTAGCCTATGGCAGAATAGCACTCAGTGTTCAGGACCGTGACACAGGCCAAATGTATGCCTTAAAGGTGAAAAGCTATAGGCTGGAATTAAATAGAACACATTAATCCAGGCTACACCCAAAGCCTTCAAAGTAGGAAAATAATAGCCTACTAATAAATATAAAAATAAAATACGTTGCAAATCCAGTGAAAAAACTTTATGAAATCATATTTGAGTTAGTGATACAACAAATCCATTTTATGTTGCCTGTTTTTATTATTAAGGCTATATGTTTCATTGGAGTGCCACTCATGAACAGTGGTTCCCAAAGTGGGGTCCAAAATGGACCAAATCTTATCAAATGGCTCTGTGGTCTAATCTGTATCAGTTTAGGGGTCCTTAGTCTTGCATTGCCAGACCCTCCTCCATGGCGCTGCAGAGGAGGGTCTGGCTAGTCCACACAGCACAGAGCCACGGTGCCTCTGCAAAATAGCCTCGGGAATGAACTTGTTTTGGTGGAACATGTGTACGCTCAAAGGTTGTTTTAGTCGTGCAATAGAAAACTCCGATAGGACAGATAGTCTAGCTAGCTGTCTGGATTTACCCTGCAGAGATCTGAGGAGCAGTTAACCACAGTCCTCAGAAATCCACCAGATCCACAAAGAAAGCGGAAGGCAACTGACATGTGGCCGAAAAAAGTGAAATCAGGCACTTCCATATTGTTAAATGCCAAGTCGGATATATTAGAGCTTTCAGAAAATGTGTTTTAAAGGTCAATGACCCGGGACCCCCCCTGGCTACACCTTTACATAGAAGTGTTTTACGGTGCGGATAGACGACTTTCTTCTGCTGGAAAAAGATAAAAAGGAATATGAGGTGAGATAACTAGGTAAGAGGACTAAAATAAATTGACTCAGCTAGTATATAAGCATATATTAGGTTTATATATTATATATTATACAGTATGTGTGAGTGTATGTAGTTACGTGGGTGGGTATGCGTGTAATGTATGTGTATGTATAGGTGCGTATGTTCAGCATATGTGCATGTGTTTATGTAAATACAGTATATATTCATAATATATTGTATATATGCTTTTTGTTTTATTTTACCTATTTGTGAACTAATTTATAATTTTTTTTAATTTATTTTGATAAGTCTAAAATGCATTTCTTCATTCATTAGTCATTTTAGTAGTAGTGTATATTGCACCAATTGGCAACCATGTTTATGTTTGCATCATAGTCTGGCTGATCAGCAGGCCTAGTTGTGGAAGTCCAGAAAATAGGCTGGCAAGCAGGGCTGCAAGACATGAGGGAAATATCTAATTGATTATAGTGTGATTTTTGCCAGGATCTGTTCCAAACAATCTGTAGGATAGGATTTGTAGGACGGGACGTCTCTGCAGCACCCAGAGGTGGGTAGAGTAGCCAAAAATTGTACTACTAAAAAGTAGTCATCCAAATAATTACTTGAGTAAGAGTAAAAAAGTGCTCAAGTACTGAGTAAGTGTTGAGTGTAATGTCTGATGTATTTTTTAACACAAGCATTCAATCAGACAGACAAAAATACAAAATAATCATCTTTAAGCAAATTATAGTTCATCCAATCAATTAAATAAATTAAAATTAATTAATTACAAAATAGCTTAAATTAAAATAACCCAGGTAAATTCAAGTACTTAAAAAATAAAATCAATAAAATAATAAATAAAAAATAAATAAGCACAAGTAACACAAATTTCCAAACCTTTATACTTTTTTACCAGGCTCTGCAGGCAGAACTAGAACAAGGTAATGGAGCTGCTGTTTGGCACTTTTACTAAGGTAACCATGCTTTCATTATGAGGCCAGGGGTGTTCCTCCTCGTCTATGTCTGCATTGCCGACGGTTGATTCTGACATTTTTGTTTTGCTACGACTGTAGAGCTAACCCGTCCGAACCTGCCGGCGATATTACGAATCCCACTATGGCCGCCCTTCAATAGCATTTATTGGCCAGGCGTCCATGAGAACGCAAGGTAACGTAACCTCATTTGTTCATGTCCTATCCCCTGACCAACCGGCTATCCTAACCTTAACCACTCGAGGTGAAATGCCTAACCCCAACCAATCGAGCTGCTTCGTAGGGAGGGTCTTGGCGTGGCCATAGTGGGATTTGTAACTTTGTGTCCCGCCGCTGAGATTGAGTATGGTCCCGTGACGAGACTGCACAAATACGTTTGATTGGTGAAACACAGTCACGTGGTAGAGCCTTTAGCGGAAGTCTCTCTCTCTTTCAAATTAAACATTAAAATGAGGCGGACGCGGGGGGGATAAAAATTGTGGTCTGTCCCTTTCCCTTTTAGCTTTTAGTTGTTCTTTGTTTAATTTCCTTCTTCCTGTGATGGCCCGGCCTCAGTATCAGTCATAACAACAGCAGATAACTTCTAAAATAAAATAAAAATACAATTAGGCCTACATAAAAAAATCTCCTGCTTCCTTTTACCTGGCCGGATACTTAAACACAGGCTTTTCCGGTGTTATGCCGAAATCTGTGACCCGTCAGATTGTTACTGTATCACGTCTACCTAATACATCAGTTATCATCCTTTTTGTCATGATTGTATTAGAGAAAAGAAAAGAATCACTTAATCCGATGTTTAAAGTAAACAAAATAGCCTTACCAGGCTACTTACTGGAGTTCCACAACTACACTACACCAGTAGCCTGACATCGTCATACTCAGATTTTAGTCAGAATATGATTCTGATACTGCTCCATTGGGCTGTGATTGTAACAGGAAAAATTGAGTGCCTCTGCACTCAATTGGATAGACCTACAACCAATCAGAGCAACGGAGTATGTGACGAAAGGACGGCAATAACATATTTCCGATCGACAGATGTCTTGATCGCGGTTCTCTGTTCCTCTTTTAAAATGAATACGCTGTTGATATCTTCTATAACAGACGCGATGGCGGGATCTACACATCTCAACTCTCCAGAGGTAGCCATCTTTGTTGTAAACCAATTCAACCCAAGCGCTCTTTGGTGACGTGGTTAATTACGTTACTCTTGATCATCTGTCCATCCTCGTAAAAAGCCCGCCCTGACAATTTGATTGGTCCAAACAGCTCTGGTTCGAGCATCGTTGCTCCACAACGGATCAAGTCCAGAACGAACTTCCCGACCTCAAATGTTGTGGACGGAGCTAAGTTCGGCTGGCATCCAGGCTACTACGCAAGTACAAATTCAGCTATATTATTTGTGTCCCCTTTAAAAACATTGGGCCTCATTCACCAACCGTTCTTACGAAGAAATGTGTTCTTAAACCCTTCTTACGCACTTTTTTACGAAGGTTCTGGCATTCACTAATGTTTTCTTAACTTGGATTTGTTCTTAGCTAAGAACAAAATCTACGAACACTGAAAAGCACTCTTACGCACATTTGAGTGATGACAATTTGCTCCAAATGATTGCTTACTGCATTTTATTTAATTCTACAGTCGTTTACAATGATAGTATTGTACTGTAATGTATTTCTGATCATTTGTTGATAAAAAATCATATTATTCAAAAAAGACACTAACACTGCAATTTACATCAGCAATTAAACTGATTAAATCCTGCGTTATTTGGTGATTGATCGCTATTTATAGGGCCGAAATGCAGTGGTAGAATGTAACAAAGTACAAATTCTTCGTAACTGTACTTAAGTACATTTTTTCACGTATCTGTACTTTAATTAAGTAGACTCAATAATGCATAGCCTACTTTTGACTTTTTACTTTGTTACATTTTGCAGCAATTATCTATACTTTCTACTCCACTACATTTCTACAATGTTCCGTTACATTTTCTGATCAGTTCCCCCCCCCCTGCCAAAACGTCTTCCTGACCGTCACACGTTTGTCTCACCAGTAAAGTTTGGTTGCCATAGATACTGTATATATGGGGCACCGCTGATCCAAGCCGGCTCCGGTGCTCCAGAGCCCTCGGTAATACAGCCTCCGGTAAAAGTGAAAATGAAAACGTTTGTTTTTTTATTATTCCCGTTTTTAAATCAAAGTTGCTATATCTATTTCTCTCCACAGCGTCGTTTACTCCTCCGCCAGGCTGTGTAAGACGCGTTCATATCTTATTTATTTGGCTGGACCTGTTCACATCTCCCCATTTGCGCTGTTCACACACTTTATTTGCTTACTTGCATGGTTAAAGAAAATAAAATACATCCATGAATAAAACCAACCGCATTCTGATTCTAACATATTTCCGTTTCATGGTTAGGATAGGAACTTTTCTTAAAAGCCAGGCCTTGTTTGTGGTTGTGGACACCTTCTACTTTTACTAAAGTAAATATGTCTCTGGTTATTTGTACTTTTATTTAAGTACTGAGATTCAGTACTTCCTCCACCGCGGCTCCGACAACCTCCGACAACCTGTCTCCCAGGAGGTGCACAGGAAGTGTCATGTCCTTATATGGGAATTTTTGGGGCGTTTTCTTATGCTAATTAGGAACAACTGGCACGCGCTTTCAGTTACGAAGACGTGGGATTCATCAATCCTAAGAACACAGGTGCGAACAAATCTGCTGTTTAAGAACACGTCATGAATCCGGCGTAAACGTTTCTTAGAAACCTTCTTAAGAACATATTTAAGAGAAAACTTAGGAAGATATTGGTGAATGAGGCCCAATGTTCCTAGAAAACACTTTTTTAAATACTTACAAATAAGGAGCTATCTAATGGCTGCCCAGAATCAAAAAATTACGTAACTCCCTTTGTCCGTGTTAGAAATATTTTATCAACCAATTGCAACAGCAAAGGTAGAATCTCAGTTTTATATGCCACGCTAATATCTAACGCAACCAAATCTTCTGAGCACAAATTGAACTCTTGGAAGGAAGACATTCAGGAGGACATAACATTGGAGGATTGGAGTAATATTTGTAGTAAGGCTCAGAAACAAACCGTGAATTCCAGGCTCAAGTTATTACAATATAATTGGCTGATGCCAACATATGTTACACCAGCAAAGTTGCATAAGTGTAATAGGGTAAACCCAGATCCATGCTACAAGTGCAATCACTCCAAAGGGATTCTGTTTCATTGTTTGTGGGACTGTAATAAAATTAAAGACTTCTGGAAGGAGGTAGCACAAACAATATTTCAAATAGTGTCGGTTAGGCTGCCTCTCCACCCCAAAGTATTTATCCTGGGATTGTATGCATCTGATCCGAACTTAAAAAAAGAGATAAAAGTACTTATAGATATGTGTTTACTGCAAGCCAGACGGTTGATTTCTCTTGCTTGGAAGGATGTGAATGGGCCTAGTATCGGTCGGTGGCTTAGAGAAATGTCTTCTTGCCTAACAATGGAAAGAATAACGTACATGGTTAAAGATAGACAAGGTACCTTCAAACTGGTTTGGGGACCATTTTTGAATTTTGTTGAACAAAATAATGTGGGTGACATTCTGGTAAATGAGGGGAATTCTGAGTAATTTAGTATTTTTCATGCAGGAGTGAGCTGTTTATATTGGCTTGTGACACTGTTTGATTGGTTAGATGCTCCAGATATATCTTACAAGAAGGAATCAGACCACGGTGAAAGGTAATTCTTTTATATAAGTTTTTAAATATATATAGGCTACATTTGTATTTTTATTTTTACTCTGTTGCTGTGATTGCTGTCTGTAGTTTGGTTTTTGCTTCTATCGTTTTTCAGGGTTTGTCTACAATTATGTATGTCTTGGTTAAAATGAAATGCAATAGACACATTGTTTAAAAAAAAAGGCACTTAGGAACCTGGGGGAAACTCTGACAGGAAGAGTTCTGGTAGACCCAAAGCCACAACAGAATCAGAAGATAAGTTTCTGAGAGTCAACAGTGTTATGTCCGTTCAGGACGATCTAACCTGTGTTGGTTTGGTAACGCCTTGGCGCATGCAGAAGTGACAGTTGTGTTGGTCTGAAATGTGTAGTTCCTGTTCTCTGAAAGTAAAGTGAGCTGCGGTTTAAAACCTCTCCTCCAGCGTCCTTATTATACACAACATTTGGCGACAAGGATGGCTGACTTTTCTCTTCCTCCTTCACCTCCTTTCCTTGCACTTCCCGGTGAGCCAACAATACCGTGGAATCGCTGGCATCAGTCTTTTGAAACGTACATTCAAGCTATGGGATTACCCGACGTGGGTGCAGCTCGGAAAACGGCATTGCTGAAGCACTGTTTGGGAGCCGAGGGACAACGTGTGCTGGAGACGCTAACCGGCGACGGGACCAATACGGATTATGCAGGGACAGTGAAACTTTTGAAAGACCAGTTTGCTGCCCCACAGAGTGCTTTATTGAGACAGTTTATGTTTCGGCAACAGCATCAACTCCCGGGTGAGTCAGTCCATCAGTACGTCTCCAACCTGAGAGGTTTGGCCAGCCATTGTAAATTTGGCGCATTAACAGATGAGATGATACGTGATCAACTGATTGAACACACTACACCAGTGATTTTCAACCACTGTGCCGCGGCACACTAGTGTGCCGTGAGAGATCGTCCTGTGTGCCGTGGGAAATTATCCGATTTTACTTAATTGGTCCAACAAATGTTTTTATTGAGTGACTGCAAATCATTTTCCATTGTTGCGCATCTGTGTCTCAATATGATGACTGGCAGAGAAATTAAATACTATTCTGTGTCAGTAGGTGGCAGTATAGCGCAATAATGACCTTGTTGATTTAAGACAATAGAATTACTGCCAGCAGGGCAGTAATTTTGCGACCAAAATTTGAGCGTGCGACTGAATTTTACATCCAGTTGCACATGTGCGACCAGTAAATTTGCCCCCTTTTTTACACGTTAAACGTTGACATTTCGGTACCTGAGAGCGCGTACGCGCAAGCTTATCTGTCCTCTCTGAAACACAGAGACAGAGAGCAGAGCTCTGACACACACGCACACACTCGCACACACGCAGAGCTGCAGACGATGCGAACTACGTCGGCTCTGCAGTTTTGTGGAAGTCACAGTGAGTCACGGAAATACCGATAAAGTGGTTTCAAGTGTGGTTACAGTTTTTCATAACTTCAAGCAGACAGCGTTTGCTGTGATATGATATTAATAGCGAGCCGAAAGCGGTCGCGGTGCTGTTGACACTTCCTCAGAGCCGAGCAGGCATAGCAGTGGTCTCTGTGCCCTGGAGGCTGACTGATAGGCTGAGGTTGTAAGGCAAGGCAACTTTATTTCTACAGCACCTTTTGGTTGTGTCCCTAAAATTTTCAGTTGGGGGCCACTATGCTCCTAATGAAAAAAGTTAGTCTGGAGCCCTGCTGCCACCTTTCGCGCGCATCCCGCAGTGACAGGATGTAAGCAGTAGGGCCGAGATCATCGATGTAAGCCTGCAAAAGCGATGGATACATAAAAAAAAAGAAAAATGCAGATTCTGATTATTAGGCTACAATGTGTCATTTTTGGTTGGTGGTGTGCCGCGGGATTTTTTTAATGTAAAAACTGTGCCGTGGCTCAAAAAAGGTTGAAAACCACTGCACTACACAGCCTAAAATCAGGGAGACGTTGTTACTGGAATCAGATGATTTGACACTAGCTAAAGCTGTTGCCATTGCATTCCAAATTGAAAGTGCAGCGGAATGTGCAGCCAAGTTAACACAGACAGACTCATCATTAAGTCGAGCAGTACGCCTGGGTGCGCAGTCGCAGGAGCAGCAGCAACAGCAGCAGCAGCAGCAGCAGCCATCTAGTGCTGGTTTGGATGTACCAGACACAGCCCCAGACCCAGTCATGCATCTCACAAGACAACAAGTGCCACGTCACCGTCAAAGGCAGCTCTCCTGCGGTAACTGTGGATCAAACACTCATCCCACCAGAGCCCAGACCTGCCCAGCTAATGGCCAATCATGCCGTAACTGTGGAAGGAAAAATCACTTTGCAAAGATGTGCCGCTCTGCCCCCTCCAGGTCGGATGGAAACACTTCCCGTGGCTCACCCACCATAATTCGCCATGTAACATCGGGGCCGATGCAGTTCAAGTCATGTACAGTGAAAATTGACAGTGTGTACTCCTCTGCTGCTAGACACAGGCGCAAGTGTCTCCCTCCTGAATGCCAGTACATACCGTCAGTTTTTCCTCTCCCATCCGCTGGCGGCGCCCACTGCTGTCCTACATGGGTATGATGACTCAAAACTTGACCTGTTGGGGTCCATCACAGTGTCTGACAGTTATGGCACTAGGATCTTCCCCTCCTTTGTCTTCAATGTGGCCCGACGAGGGGCTAATTTAATGGGGCTGGATCTGTTCACGGCATTGGGATTTTCACTCATTGACACAGGGGGGGCTGAATGGCGGAAAATGTGTTTTTGTGGTGCCGGCGATTGAATATGTAGGCTTCCGACTTTCCACTGAGGGCATTTCCCCCCTTCAATCTAATGTGGAGGCCATCCTCTCCGTTCCCAAGCCGACCTCGGCTGCCCAGCTCGCTTCATTCCTGGGCATGACGGGCTACTACATGAAGTTCATGCCTCAGTATTCGGCCATAACGGCCCCACTGCGCTAGCTGCTTCGGAGAGATGTGCCGTGGGTCTGGTCCCTGGAATGCACCAAGGCAGTGCAAACCCTCAAAGCTCAACTCACCTCACCTCCAGTGTTGGCACACTTTGACATATCCAGTCAAACCCCGGTCACCTGTGATGCCTCGGCCATGGCGATTGGGGCTATACTGTCACAGGTACAGAACGGCATGGAGAGGCCTGTTGCATTCGCTTCCCGGGCTCTGAACCAAACTGAACAAGGATATTCGGTCGGGGAGCGGGAGGCCCTCGCTTGCATGTGGGCTTGCGAGAGATGGCACCTCTACCTTTATGGCCGCCAGTTTACGCTGAGAACTGACCACCAGGCTTTGACAGCCCTGCTCTCCTCTACTGGCACCGGTCACAAGCCGCTGAGACTGCATCGTTGGTACGACCGCCTTCGCCAATACAACTACACTCTTTCAGTTCACCCCGGGCCGGGATAATGTTGTTGCAGACCTTCTCTCTCGGTCAGTGCCTGCCCAGGCCCCACCCGACAGCGTCAACCACATCGAAAGTGAGATTATTCACATGCTACACACGCCGCTCGAGTCCACGGTCACTCTGCAGGAATTGAAGGCAGCCTCAGAGCAGGATCCAGTCATCTCCCAGCTCTGCACCTACATTTGTCAGGGATGGCCAAGGGCGTTGCCAGAGGAGCTGTTAGCCTTCTCTCGGTTCAAGCAGGAGCTCTCTTGTTGGAATGACATGTGTGGCACGTGGGCTTTGCACTGTGATTCCGGGGGGCCTTCGCGCCCATGTGCTGGCCATGGCACATGAGGGCCACCTGGGCATAGTGAAGCTTAAACAGAGATGCCGCGACCTGGTGTGGTGGCCAGGCATAGACAAAGACATTGAGGCCCTCGTTAAAGAATGCCCAGCATGCCTTGTGAGTGGAAAAACCGGCCGCCTACCCCCACCACCCCTGCAACCTCTGGCCTGGCCTTCAAAGCCATGGGAGCATCTGCAGCTAGACATATGCGGCGAGATCCACGGGGCCCCCCACTATCAGCGGTTCTTGGTCGTAGTGTATGACTTACACTCCAAATGGCCTGAGCTGTCACCTCCCAGGTCATTGTGGACTTTCTGGAGTCCCTCTTCTCCCGCTGGGGCCTTCCACAGACCATTACCACTGACAACGGTTCACAGTTTATTTCTGCGGAGTTTACATCATACCTAAAGGACAGGGGGATTCGACACATCCGCACGGCCCTGTATCACCCGCAGGCAAATGGCGGGGTGGAACGCTTCCATCAATCCCTGAAAAATGGCCTCAGAGCGCATCAGGCCCAGGGCTGCTCATTTAAACAAGCCATACGTCTAACACTGCTACACTACCGCGCTACCCAGCACTCAACAACGGAGGTTTCCCCAGCCTCACTCATGCTGGGTAGGGAGTTGCACCTACCCCTGGACAGGCTCCGCCCCACTGCAGGCCAGAACACACTCCCTCCAGTCAAAGCCTCAGTCACCCGCCGTCAGGAGCAGATGAAGCAGTGGTTTGACAAGAAAAAGAGGGTCAAGATACCAGATATCGCTGTGGCAGACTGGGTGAGAGCTCGCCGACCGCACAGGGGGAACAAGATGGCGTCATTTTGGTCCACTCCGCAGCAAGTGGCCCGACGACTGGGACCAGCCACATACCTCCTTGTTGATGGCACCCGCTGGCACGCCAGCTGCCTTAAGAAGGTGCCAGCACCTCCTGCAACGTCAACTCAGAGCAGCGGGGACATAATGCCACCCAGAGAGGAGCAGGAGGACTTCATACCTCAATCAGCCGCACAGCCTAAAGATACTCCCTCGTTGTCATACCCAGTGCCCCCACCACCATTGCCACTGCCCCCAGCCTTCACACCTTCAGCTGTGTTTTCTCCATGGCCAGTGCGTATGAGGGCATGGCCTGATTATCTGAAGGACTTTGTGCCTTGAGTACCTGAATGACTTTGTGTTTCCCTTTCATGTTTGAATTTCCCCCCAGAGAGGGGAAAATGTTATGTCTGTTCAGGACGATGTAACCTGTGTTCGTTTGGTAACGCCTTGGCGCAGGTGGAAGTGACAGTTGTGTTGGTCTGAAATGTGTTCCTGTTCTCTGAAAGTAAAGTGAGCTGCGGTTTAAAACCTCTCCTCCAGCATCCTTATTATACACAACAAACAGCTTGTGTGATAGGCGGCTCACACAACAACAGCTTCAAGCACAGCTTAATTTGATCGTAATAAGGAAGTCTCAGTTTCAACTGTAAAGAGAAGACTTCGAGCTGCAGGTTTGATAGGTCGAGTTGCAGTAAGAAAGCCATTGCTAAGACGTCAGAATAAGAAAAAGAGGCTTGCCTGGGCCAAGAAACATCGTCAATGGACTACTGAAGACTGGAAGAAGGTGTTATGGACTGATGAATCAAAATTTGAAATCTTTGGTTCATCACGCAGGATTTTTGTACACCGTCGAGTGGGTGAAAGGATGGTTCCTCAGTTTGTGACATCAACTGTCAAACATGGAGGAGGAAGCGTGACGTTCTGGGGCTGTTTTGCTGGATCCAGGGTCGGTGATTTGTACAGTGAAAGGCACCCTGAACCAAAATGGCTACCACAGCATTTTGCAGCGCCATGCAGTACCCTCTGGTATGCGCCTAGTTGGTCAGGGGTTCATCCTACAGCAAGATAATGACCCAAAACATAAGTGCAAGCTATGCCAAAACTACATTAGGAAAAAAGAACAAGATGGTAAGCTTAAAAATATGGAGTAGCCAGCACAGTCACCAGACTTAAACCCCATTGAGCTGGTTTGGGAAGAATATTTGATTTCAATTGTAGAAAGGATGCCACGAGTGTGTTCAGCTGTTATATCTGCCAAAGGGGGCTACTTTGATGAGTCAAAAATTTAGAATACATTTTGGTTTAAAAAATTGATTCCATGATATCTTTAACTTAATCATGGAAACTTTAACTTAAATTGTTCATTTGTTCTATTCTTTCATTTCAGAGTACAATAAGACATTGAACTGCATGAATTTCAATAAAAATCTGGAAAAATTGGGGTGTTCTAAAACTTTTGACCGGTGTGTATATATATATATATATATATATATATATATATATATATATATACACACAGTACAGGCCAAAAGTTTGGACACACCTTCTCATTCAAATGCGTTTCCTTTTTATTTTCATGACTATTTACATTGTAGATTTTCACTGAAGGCATCAAAACTATGAATGAACACATATGGAATTATGTACTTAACAAAAAAGTGTGAAATAACTGAAAACATGTCTTATATTTTAGATTCTTCAAAGTAGCCACCCTTTGCTTTTTTATTAATAAGGGAAAAAATTCCACTAATGAACCCTGACAAGGCACACCTGTGAAGTGAAAACCATTTCAGTTGACTACCTCATGAAGCTCATTGAGAGAACACCAAGGGTTTGCAGAGTTATCAAAAAAAGCAAAGGGGGCTACTTTGAGGAATCTAAAATATAAGACATGTTTTCAGTTATTTCACACTTTTTCTTTAAGTACATAATTCCATATGTGTTCATTCATAGTTTTGATGCCTTCAGTGAGAATCTACAATGTAAATAGTCATGAAAATAAAGAAACACATTGACTGAGAAGGTGTGTCCAAACTTTTGGCCTGTACTGTGTGTATATATATATATATATATATATATATATATATATATATATATATATATATATATATATATATATATACATACAGGCGCGGATTAATGCACAGGCTTTTTGAGGCTGCAGCCTAGGGGCCCCACGTGTGCAGGGGGCCCCGGATTAGCCAGACAATTTATTATTATTTTGAATTTACTTCACCGTGAAAAAAAAAGACCCATTTTTTTTCCAATTGACTCTGGGCTGGCCAAAAAACAGATAATACTGTTTTACGACCTGCCCGATCTGTTCCATGCTAGCCTCCACCCAAGCTAACGTTAGTTTAGCTAACAGCTAATTCGGATAACCGCTAGCCGACAAATAACGCATGCGCAGAACGGATTGTGCAGGCAGAACGGACCGCTAGATTCAGTCTAAAATAACGTTAAGTCAAACATAATGGGAAAAGCAGGCTACAGCAAAATTAAGACTTTACAGTAACGGTAGGGTTCCACACAACGAAATTTCGCTTTGCTCTCATTGAGGTTGAATGGGGACGAAATTCGCCCTGATTGAGCGAGATGAGAGCGAATCGCCGAGGGGAGCGAAATAAAGTTGACGAAAGTTTAACTTTATTCAAATGAGGACCACTCGAGAACCAATCAGGTCCGTGTGTTTGTTTGGAGGCGGGACTTACAAAAAAAGTCTGACCAAGATGGTGGAGGTTATCAGCGCCGTATCATGAAAATTTTGATGTGATTAAAATGTTTCTACACGAACATTGGTGCTTCTATCAACACAAATTGTGTTTTATATGACACTCGAACTTAGTTAGGGCACATACACCACTAAATAGATCACTGTATATGTTAGTTTAAACACGAACTATACAGCTAGTCGACAGGCTAATCGCTAGCATGTTCGGACATTGGATTTCATTGCAGCCTAGCCAGGTAGCTAGCTAGGCTACTTGTGCATTTGTTTGATTACATTTTTTGTTGGCGAACACTGACGCTTGTAGCAACACAGATTGTTGTTTATATGTCACACAAACTTAAACAGGGCGAACACACACCACCAAACAGACCACTGGAGATAGTTTAAACACTCAAAATGATTCAGCTAGCCGACAGGTCAACCGCTAGCATGTTTGGACATTGCATTTCATTGTTATCGTTATCGTTATCGTAGACCACCAGGCAGCTAGGCTACATAGCCAGGTTACCAGAGCATTTATGAACATTTTGCCGATGGTTTGCTGCTGTGCATTTTTACTGCCCTGTCTTCTGACAGCCTGGGATATTTAAAAACATTTTGCAGTCTTGCGTGTTGTTTTCGCGACCACGCCCCCCGAGGCAAACTTTCGCTGGCCGAAATTGGCGAGGTGTTTCGCTGTGTGGAACCCTACCGTAACAATAAAGACAAGTATTGAGTGATTGTATTTTAAATGAGCACAAGTAAAGTAGAACTGACGTAACAGCTGTTATAGATGTTAATGTTTGTTTTAAAGTTTTATTTTGAGGGTCTATTAAAAGTTTGCATGCTGTCTCAGCTAGCGGTTAGCCGAATTAGCTGTTAGCTAAACTAACGTTAGCTTAACTGTGCAGGTTGACGGACGGCAGACCGCTACAATCAGCTAGCAGTTAACCAAATGAACTGTTAGCTAAAGTAACGTTAGCTTCCCAGTGGAGGCTAACGGCAGAACGCTATAATCCCCCACTAACACAGAACGTTTAGGGAACGTTGGGGAACGTTAGTTTTTGGTTCTCTAAAGGTTAGTTCAAACCAAACCAAAAACTAACGTTTAGGGAACGTCCCCTCATGGTTATAACGTTCCCTAAACATTAGGGGAACCAACCAACTGAAACGTTCTCCTGTGGTTGCACTGTTACCTCCACACAACGTTCCCGTTACCAGCTCCATTTAAGTTTTTGAAGTAGCATATAAAAGGTTTGCAGTCACTTGATTTAGATTCACGCAAAAATGATTGGTCTTATAAAATCGAAGTAAGATAAACAACATAGCAAGAGAATATAATTATTTTTAGGCTGATAACAATTTTGTTAAAAACAATACTTTTGTGCTTGATTTCGTTTTTTTAACTGTGTCTCAGTCCAGTGTACAAATCCTACCGTTACTCCCCCCCGCCAGTAGGGGAAGACAGTGCCTCTGCTGTCAGGTGACCGATTCAAGTCCTGTCCTGACTTCCGTTTACAACACTGGTACACACACCTGGCTAACAGGACAGACAAAAGATCCGTTCGCTTGGTCCCAAATTTGAAACTGAAATACTGCCATTGACTAAAACCTATGCTGACTACACTTCCGGTGTTATAACGCAAGGTAGGACGAAGATACCAAGAAAGACATTGTCGGCTGTCAACAGTAAAGACTTTCCTCCGCTCAAGACTGCTAGCCCGTATGCTAACGCGGGAAACAAGTTAGCTTTCCACAGCTAGCTAAACTGCTAGCCCTATGGAGGATACATCAAAGTTGGCCACAGAGACTGAACATTCCCTCGGTGATGTTTTAACCACCATAAGGAACATGGACAACAAAGTGAGAGATTTTGGTAAACAACTTAAAGAAAGCTCCGACATGGTTGCCAGCATTATACAGCGAGTCGAGCTGAACTCAGTCGGACTCACTGAATGCACGTCCAAATTAGAGGCTGTAATTCACCATGTGTTCCAATAATACATCCATGGTATTATCTTAGGATACATCTGAGGGATGGATGCTGTAAAGCCCATTACATGGATTTAACATCATTAGCGTTTCCCAAAACTGCCGGGGCTATCAAGCTAAACAATGGAGTTAGTTAACTAGCTAGGTAGCTAGCTAACGTTAACGTAATATCTTACATGTCCCTAAGAGCCGATGTGGGTTTAGGTTTAAACACTTATCTTACGATACATCCGAGGGCTGTATGCTGTAAAGCCTGTAACGTGGATGAGATATAAAGCCATGGATATATTAACAGAAGCTCTGTTCACAACAACTGCAGGCTAACCTAGCATAACATAATGATTACACCTCCTTGGTTGTCTAAATACATCCATCGTTTATTTAGATAATCATGGTAAGACCTTAAGTAGCCTACAGACTACATTATTTACACTTCATGTATTCTTTTTGCAATCAGTACAAATTATATGGTCTTTTATTTCAGATGAATCCATTCCACAAGCAAGAAAGCATTTCAGGACAGAGTGTAAGTTAACATTTATGCATGCATTTAAGTCATATTTCCTACCATGGAACTACTGAAATTCAACCAGGTGCATATCACGTGACTGTTATAATGTATAACAACTAAAACCATTAATTATTCCATAGCCATGAGGACCTCCATTACCCGCATGGCACAGCGGATGGACACATTTGAGGAAATGATGGATGAGCTGCTCATGCTCTTAAGGAGCTCCCAGTCACCTCCCTCTGCTCCAGTCGATGACGTGTTGCTGTCGCCCTGCTCAACAGTCATCGAGCTGCAGGAGTTCAACAGGAGTCTCGGTCAACAGGAGAGGAGGAACAAAATGGTAAATAAGTGGCCCTACCCTGCCCTAAGATAACACTATATAATTGCATAAATTAAAATATCATAACTGAACTGACTTCTCTTACGAAATGAGATTGTACAAGCTCTCCACTTTTTTCTACATGTGTAATTTTTATTTCTATATTTGTTTTACAGCAACTTTTTCTGACAACCTTTCAACCAATGACGTTGTAAAACCGTATAGCCTGCAGGGCAGAAAGACAAAGGCCTTTCAGGACCTGACAATCTGCAGGGTTATAACAGGCAGGTGTTATTTATTGTTCACATCAGTATTATGCGTAGCTTGGCTGATAAGGGGTTTTAATTTGACTTGTAACTTTGCTTCTTCTTGCTACTCTAGCGGCCTCTCAGAAAAACTTCCCCGCGCTGACTGCAGCAGACGTGGAGGACCCCCCAGTGCTCCCCCTCACAATATCCAACAGTCTAGTGTCAAAGGTCGACTCATTCAAGTTTCTGGGCTCCATCATTTCCCAGGACCTGAAGTGGGAGTCCAACATCCTTAAAAGGCTCTGCAGAGGATGTACTTCCTACGGCAACTGCGGAAGCATGGCCTACCACAAGAGCTATTGCTCATCTTCTACACTGCTGCCATCCTCCTGCCTCCTCCCCTCTGGCAGGCGCTACAGATCCCTGCACACAAACAACCAGACACAAGAACAGCTTCTTTCCCTCTGCCATCACTCTCCTGAACTGCTGATAAGTGGGGTCATCCCCACTTTGGCCTTTCACCTACACATTACATACTTTATCATTCCAATATGCATCTTACACACTACATTTCTGCCCTGCAAAGGCAAAAGACCTTAACTTGCTAGTGTGAAACTGAGAAAAATTAAAGTTTCTGTTTTGTCCAGACAAAAGTATTATAGGTAAAACTCCCAAAATTTGACAATTAGTTGCTATAATTAAGAAATGTTTGTATGCAAAAAATCTTGAGCTCAAAATTGACACTTTGATCCTTGTTTGGCAGTTCCTGTACTCTTCCTTCGTATCATGTGCCAAAAACAAGGAGTCATGCAAAGGCAAAAGGCAGTAACTGACATATAATCAATATTTGCTTGCTGTTCACCATACTTGCATCCATTATAAGAACACCGAACCAAGGTCTAGTCATCATGGTATTTGTTTTAAATTATATAGAAAAGCTTTGCTTGTTCCTATTTACTGCTATAATGATCAGGATAGTGTGGCAACACTAACACAGTTTAACAGTATGACAGATGAGTAACTTTGCAGTACAGTATGAAAAAATACAAGAAGTATTTTCTCAATAAAGATAATTTAATTAATATATATATATTGTATTCAATATATAATATTGTATTCAATATATAATTGAATACAAAGGTATATTTATTGTTTAACAATAAATATATAATGTTTAACGCTAAGGGCCACCAAACTGCTTAAGATGCACAGTCAACAAGCTCGACTTGGATTACTACTTTTTAATTCTGAGATAACATTTAGGTTAGCATACTTTGTACAGGCGTTAGCAATAACCAGCTTAGTGCTTTTTATGGATTTATGGATGTGTGAGATTTGACATGAACACCTGCAAGAAGGAAATATAGCTCAAACACGTATGGATTGTTGTGGATACAGCAGATGACGTGCATTGCTATGGATTATATCTTCCATGGATTATATCGGATTGCATGGAAAGGTAGGATGCCAGCTGTGTATTTAATAACTGGTTTTCAGCGTCTGATGTGAGGCTCCGCCAAGTGAGGTGTGTCAGCATCAACGTTAGCGCTGTAGCTAGCAATGTAGCTAGCTCCGGGCTGTCACTGACAGAATAGGAATCATAACTTTATTTGATATGTCATGTGTATGTTACGTGGTTTGGTGACAATTAAAAGCGGCAAACTGACAGTAGGCTATGACGAGGCTAGAGTACAGTAAGATCACGGCGGTACAGTAACCTCTCTCTTGATGCCTGGCTAAACAAAGTCCGAACACTCAACTTCAGCGTGCAGAGATCCGTAACAGCTGTTACGGCGTTCTGCTGTGGTTTCTCGTATGGTTTTGGATGTTACGGTTGTCTTTATTTTCTTGTTAAAACAATCAAATTGACTCACGATATTTATTCACAATATTTTTTTTATTTTTTGGTACCATGGTTGTTAGTTTTTTAAAGGTTATGGGATTGTAAAAAATAACGCTAGAGGAACGTTATCTAAAGGTTGCAACGGTGGGGGAACAGCCGCTACCGCAGTTCTGAGACGCAGGTAGCGCAGTTGCTTTTCACCAACTGCATGAGCCAGGCGGACGCCATAGGCGGACGCAGGCGGACCCAGGGCATGCTGGGAAACGCCGTCCTCTCAGCTGATCGAACAGCTGATTGGTTCAGAATCGACTCAACATGATGACGTTTTATATAAACTTTTTTATTGATTTTTAATCGGAAGGGATTTTAACTACTATTTGACTGATTTAAAGGCTTATTCTCCCCCACAATCCTCCCCTCTCCCACATCAACTCCTGTCTGTCAGCTATTAAAACCTGGATGCAACACAACTTCCTCAAACTCAACAGCGACAAAACAGAATTCCTTCTGATTGGCTCCAAATCCACACTCAGCAAAACAAATAACCCCACTCTCACCATCGACGGCACCATTGTCTCCCCATCTCCCCAGGCCCGCAACCTTGGCGTGATCTTTGATTCCACCCTCTCCCTTGAGCCTCACATACGTCAAGTCATTAAAACCTCCTTCTTTCACCTCCGTAATATTGCCAAAATCAGACCCTCTCTCACACCCCCCGCTGCTGAAAGACTCATTCACGCCTTCATCTCCTCCCGACTGGACTACTGTAACTCACTTCTCCTCGGCATCAGCTCTACCAACATCAACCGACTCCAACTGGTCCAGAACTCAGCCGCCCGACTCATCACCCGCTCCAAATCCTGGCACCACATCACTCCTGTCCTAAAGCAACTCCACTGGCTTCCTATTTCCCACCGGATCACCTACAAAATCCTGGTCCTCACCTACAAAGCCCTCCACCATCTGGCCCCCTCATACCTCACTGACCTCCTCTCCCCCTACCAACCCTCACGGTCCCTCAGATCCACCTCAGCCGGTCTCCTCTCCATCCAAAAGTCCAAACTCCGTAGTTTTGGGGACAGAGCCTTCTCCAGAGCAGCTCCCAGGCTCTGGAACTCCCTCCCCCCAAGAGATCCGCAGCTCTGAGTCCCTCACCATCTTCCAGTCCCGCCTCAAGACCCATCTCTTCAACTCTGCCTACCCATAGCCCCCCCCCCTGCCCCCCCCCCTCCCTTTTTCATCTGAATTTTGTTTTGTTCTACTTGTTTTGTTTTGTTCGTTTTGTTTTATGTTTTTATAATCTACCCTGCCCTGTAAAGTGACTTTGAGTCCATGAAAAGCGCTATATAAATTCAATTTATTATTATTATTATTATTATTATTATTCTGTACAGAACACATGTTGTGAGGCCGATAGTTACGTTTAGAAGTCAGAGAGACTAAATTTGTTCAGGTTACAGATCATCTACAGTCTGTTGTTAATTAAAATCAGCAACAGATCGCATGTAGAGAATTTTGACAGCTACTCTGTCATAATAAAAACAACTGGAGACTGTGTAGCAGCTGATATATGGGTCTGATAACATTTTATTAAATCGGAATCGGACCACAGTGTTTGTGTCACTTCCTGTTCATCCTGAATGTTGCTGGAGTCAGCTGGAAATCTTTCCGACTTGAGAGCGGACTTTTGTCACCGCCCCCCGCTGCTGCCGCCTGCTCTCGTCTACTTTACAGGCGAGGCGCAGTTCATCTCGAACGAGCCTGGTGACAGGAGAGCTAGGAAGTACACAAACAGAGACGAAGCAAGATAAGTCTAAAAAAAGAAATAAGACGCCGATAAGTATTTGGCAACGCTGCCGAAGATGACAAACTTTTTTTACGACTAGGCTACTGTTGGGGATACAGACATGAAGAACAACAGTCCAAAGCGATGAATATGCCGCTACAGCAGCGGCTAGCTGTGAAGTGGCGCTATAGGTGAGGATAACGTTAACCAAGTTGTGGCCCGTGGCCGATGATAGCGGTGCTGGTGTCGGCTACAGTGACATGCACAGTGAGGAGGAGACTCAGGAGGAGAGGGACAGACATGAGGGAGTGAGGCTACAACCGGCTGCGGTAAACACAACTCCCCTTAAAACCCTTAACCCCTTGATAAAACTGAGTGGTGGACAAACTGTTGATGATAACACTACAACAATAAAAGAAATAGGCATGCTATACTGTATCATTGCATTAGTTTGGCTAAGTGTGCGGGTATCTGAGTCTTGACTGATCATTTTCTCACTGTTTTATTATTATTAGACTATATTAGCCTGCCTTTCATTCAACAAAGTAGCCTACATCTTAATAATAAGCAAAACACCACCTTAAGTAGTAGGAGTTGCTATACATATTCAGGGGAGCCAAGGACGGCTGGTATTTGTGATGTGGTGTGCCGGTCTGGGCCAAAATGCCAGGGCCAATTTTTGGTCCCAGTCCGTCCCTGCTGCTACCTATAGCTTGGATCCTGCATGTGAATTCAAAAAAAAAATTCTAAAGGCGTGATGATTATGCAACAATATGTAGCCTACGTGTTGTGCTGCTGTTTCATTATTGTTGTTAATAACAGTGTTATGTGCTGCTGCTGCTGTTTTTTTTATTTATTTTATTCACAGTTTAGTGTATTGCACAGTGGTTTGTGTCTCAGTAATGATCAGTGGTGGAATGTAACTAAGTACATGTACTCTAGTACTGTACTTGAGTCCAAATGTTGAGGTACTTGAGTCTTTTCTTTTCATGCCACTTTCTACTTCTACACCGCTACATTTCAGAGAGAAATATTGTACTTTTTACTCCACTACATTGATCTGTTACAGCTTTAGTTACTAATTACTTTAGTTACTCCACTACATTCATCTGTTACAGCTTTAGTTAGTAGTTACTTTACACATTAAGATTTCTTCACACAAAACACATGTAGCCTAATTTATAAAATGTGATGTTTGATTCTAAACTAAACTAGCCAACAATATAACAGCCTACAAGTCCAGCTGAGATGAATAGACCATTAAACACTAGTTGATTGACAGTACTGTTTGGTTTGTTTAAAAAATATGAGGATTTTTCGACATTTAGTACTTTCACTTTTAATATTTCAAGTACATTTTCCTGATGATACTTACATACTTTTACTTAAGTAACATTTTCAATGCAGGACAGTATGGTATTAATACTTTTACTGAAGTAAAAGATCTGAATACTTCTTCCACCACTGGTAGTGATGTTGTGATTTTGCACTGCTGCAGATCAGGGGCGTAGGCAGAAATAGTATTTTGGGCAGGCCAGTACAAAACTGGGTGGGCCATTTTCTAAAAGACGAAGTAGCAAAATGGACTAACTGAAAAAAACAGCAACGATTTTACCTTCCAACATACTGCATTACAACGGCAATAACAGTACTGTCTCCAACATGCTCAACTAACAAAGCTCCGTCTAAAAAGTTTGTACACAAAAATATAGACAAAAACCTGTAGATTGTAACATATTCAGACTAAAAAATATTTGCAGCGGCAGAGAAGGCGTTTACATACTGCAGGACATAGAATAGCCTACATCAGACAGAAATCACACATGGAACAATGCAACAGCATTGTTGCTTCAGGACTATATGGTCAGATCATGAGCAGCAAATGGCTACCAGCAGTAAAAGAAAATCAAAGAATGAAAACTTCCAGCCAAGCATTGTTTAGCTAAATTATGAAAGGTATAATGAAAAGTGGCTAGCCAGGTGCCAAATCTTAGACAGTGTATTAAGTCCACGGCAGTGACAGGATCAAAGAAAACCCAAAACTAGGTCACTCACAGAGAAGTTATCTTCTTATTTAATGTGGGCAAAACACAAACGCGTTTCAGCTAGAAGCCATCATCAGTATTCACCATTTCTTACTAAAATAGGAAGGTTACTAGGTTAGCTAGGTTACTTAATTAATAACACAAGAAGCGTGAAAGACGTTTGACTTAATGTTACCTGTGTGAGGGCCGTCAGCTCCGCTGGGGAAATGTCAGCACATGCTGCAGAAAAGCTCGTCCTTATTTACACTGGACTCCATCCAAGAAAACTGTCCATACCACTTTAAAGAGAAGCCATTGTCGCGGTAACTTTTAACAGTGCATTGCTTAACACATCCATGGTAGCTCCGTTGTCTAAACAGCCAGCTAGCTAACGTTAGCTGCTGAAGGCAGCCCGGACAGTCTGCCTGTTGTTACCATAGCAACCAACTACGTTCCGAAGGCGTTTGATCTAATTGTTTGATTGTTTGGTTTAAACAGTTTTGTTTTAATCAGAAGAAAATACACATTAAACACACACAACTAGCTAGTCCTGTTATTTCTTTTTTTGCATACATTTGAATATTTTTCATAACAAAACGTATTTTGATCAAACTTGGCTGGACGGGCCAGTGAGTAAAGCGGGCGGGCCAGTGCCGCCCTGGCCCATTACTGCCTACGCCTCTGCTGCAGATGCTGTAGCCTTCCTGTTGGTTTATAAAGCTAAAAGTGATTACCAGCTTGCTGTTGAACTGTGAATCCAGGGAATTCTGCTGCTTTGCTGTTTAGTAACATTTCCATTGTAATTGTTTTGGTGCTGTGGTGGCAGAGGATAATATCTGAGGCCTGTACTACGAAGCAAGATCAACTTGTCCTGGATTTATTTCAGTAATCCGGCTTCACCTAACCTAACAACCGCGGTCCATCATAACCTGTACTACGACGCTGGTTATCAACTAGTTCAGTCAACTCAGGGTTTCCCAATCCAGCGGTGCACGCGTTCACATAAAAGAGGTGGTGTTTGAGCACCACGACCAATCACAAACATCTACCAGAGCAGCATATTTTAAACAAGAAGAGCAAACTATAATTCTACATAAATATGAAGAACACAGACACGGTTTTACAGGGAAAACGCAATACAGTCGCTGCTTCCTAAAACAGGAAGGAAAGCTGGCAAAAATAAAATAAAAATAGCTTACGCTGTAGGTGTTGAAATCACAACACTTATTAATATCACTTCCTCATCAGTCAGGACCAAGATCTGGCCATAATTACACTTGTGCTTTCCATAAACTGTCGTTGCTTTAGCCTATAATTTCAGTTGCAACCCTGGCAGTGGGAAGCGACCGTGAGAGCAAATAAAAAATATAAAAACATAATTCAAACCGATGTGCGCATTGGCGACACATGGCTCAAGAAGCCGATAAGTAATTCCCTCCCATATATATATATATATATATATATATATATATATATACTTAATACAAATACCAATCAGGGAATGTTAACAGGGTTGTCGATCTCTAAATGTTTTAACTTTTATGAGCGCACCCCTCTCTCTCTCTCTCTCTCTCTCTCTCTCTCTCTCTCTCTCTCTCTCTCTCTCTCTCTCTCTCTCTCTCTCTCTCTCTCTCTCTCTCTCTCTGCACCGAGCTCCGCCTGATCTTCTTTAAGAACGGTGACGCCGTTATCAATCGAGTATTGATTGGTCAGTAGGCGGTGCTTTTACACCGGTTGATCTCTGATCTCCAACTTAACCTGCTCCCGATCAGGTTAGGTGTTCAGCATGAGTTACCACGGTGATTGAACCCGATAACAACTGATCCACCTTCGTAGTACAGAAAATCCTGGGTTGAACCTGAAGTTAGCTCGCTAACGCCAAATCCTGCTTCGTAGTACAGGCCTCTGGTATTCTTTCCACTTACATCTCTGTTGATGTTAGTTTTATGATGTAGTTTCTCATTTTACCTATGTGGTGTGGTGGTAGTTGGTGTGTGTGTGTGTGTGTGTGTGTGTGTGTGTCAGTTAAAATTATTATTATTTGCATGTGGACCATGTATGGCACTAAATACATTTTTCCAGTAAAGCACAATGATTAAGGGGGGGCCTCACACAAAGAGCAGCCTAGGGGCTCCTGACCACCTTAATCCGCCCCTGTATATATATGTATATATATATATATATGAAATGTTGCTTGTGCTTATTTATTTTTCATTATTTATTTTTTTAAGTACTTGAATTTACCTGGATTATTTTAATTTAAGCTATTTTGTAATTCATTCATTCATTTTTGTCTGATTGAATGCTTGTGTTAAAAAATAAATTTTATTTAATTTTTATAAGTTACTCAACAATTACTCAGTACTTGAGTAGTTTTTTCCTCAAGAACTTTTTTACCCTTACTCAAGCAATTATTTGTATGACTACTTTTTACTTTTACTTGAGTCATATTATTCTGAATTAACAGTACTTTTACTTGAGTACAATTTTCGGCTACTCTACCCACCTCTGTTTAGGATAAGCGATAAAGTGAGGCTTGACCTAGTCTAATCTGTAATAATAATAATATACAAACATCAAAGCACAGAGAACACAGAGATGGTTAAAGTGATATATTGCAAACGTGTTATGTAATTAATTACAGGGAAGTTACAGAGAAAAAGTATCAAGTTCTCACCAGTTCAGTTTTACTCTGCAGCTTCTGAAGAACACAGAAACTATATATAAAATATATGTGACGAAAAGAAGAAGTCTATGCTTCTTGGAAAGCAGCCAAATGAATAGTTTTACAAACCAATGAAAAGGTTTCTCAACAATTGCCAGTAACCAATGACAAGCTCTTATATGTATTTAGCTTTTTCCTTTAATGGTCACTCAGACATACTGTCTCCTTCTCCAGAGGCAGGCTGTCAGAACAGCCTCAAGCCTTTCTGCAGCTCTCACAGTAAGCAAAAACCCTCTGCATAGGTAATTTGACTACATCTTCATGTCACAGCTCATAAAAGAGGTGGTTTCGAACAGATGCATTCAGAGAAATGTTGACATGATTAACAAAACAAACAAAATTTTTTAACAGCTGTCTGTGGCCACTACCCTTACATTTATTACCTGGAAGTCAAGCAAACAGAACGTGTACTGAAACCCAGCACGGTAAGACATGATACGCTTAAAAAAATCTATTAAAAGTTTCATTACATCATGAAAACCAAATGTTTTCACTAAATTCTAATATTTACAGTATATGTAATGTATATACTTATGAGGTAGTTGTATTTTACTTTGAACACGTCCATTTTATATATATATATATATATATATATATATATATATATATATATATATATATATATATATATATATATATATATGAAATGTTGCTTGTGCTTATTTATTTTTTTATTATTTATTTTTTTAAGTACTTGAATTTACCTGGATTATTTTAATTTAAGCTATTTTGTAATTAATTAATTCATTTTAATTTATTTTATTAATTGGATAAACTATAATTTGCCTAAAGATGATTATTTAGTATTCTTGTCCGTCTGATTGAATGCTTGTGTTAAAAAATAAATCAGACGTTACTCAGTACTTGAGTAGTTTTTTCACCAAGTACTTTTTTACTCTTACTCAAGTAATTATTTGGATGACTATTTTTTACTTTTACTTGAGTCATATTATTCTGAAGTAACAGTACTTTTACTTGAGTACAATTTTTGGCTACTCTACCCACTTCTGTCCAGGATAACCGATAAAGTGAGGCTTGACCTAGTCTAATCTGTGTATATCTTCCCGCTCCTCTGAATTCAAGGAGTTAGGCTTTTTTTTGGACAAATGAACAGTTGTACTCTTTGCCTTTGAAGTGAGCAGAAGACAATGTTACGCAGGAAATATACCATGAAGCTCAATTACAACCACTCTACAATGCTAGAATGTGATGCGTACATATCCCTCTTTCTCACTCTGTCTCACTCTGTCTCTCTCTCTGTCTCCAATTACCTAAGTAACATATTAACTTCCACTGCTCGCTTTTCAGGCCAAGTGTACAACAGTTCGTTTGAGGAAATAATTACCCTAACTCCTTGAATGGTTTAATTTAAGAGCAGTCTGCTTCTGCCACGCTTTTTCTCACGGTTTCCTTCTTTACATATTAAATACTTTGCTTCCTCGTTATATGGACATAGAAAAGACACTGAAGAAATCTGACTTTGAAATCTAGAAACTATAAAGATAATTAAGTGATAAATGTAATGCACACTGTAAACAATAAATGTAACAGTGTATTCATCAGTTATTTCCCCCCAGCAAAATATAAGGTCAAAAACCATTGATGTGTCCTCTCCCTGTTGTTACATGAATGTACAGTAGCCTACACTATATATGGTTACTGGTCCAGTGAACTAAGACCAAATTATAGTCCCATTTTACTGGACAGAACACACAATGTGTGCTAAGAATGCTAAATAAAATGCACATGGAAGTGGAACATACATGATCCTTTGTTAAAGAATACAAAAAGAAATAAATCATCTAAAATAATTAAAGGTGTATTGGTCTCTGACCAATCTGCTGTTGTTAGAACCACTAACACATGTATAGCACTTTATATATTATCCTTCATCACTGACTATATTTAAAACACATTTGCAACTGCATCAGTCTTTTCTAATCATCTCAACAACTGCCGTAATATATTCACCAATCGTCTAACAACAATATGAACAGCAGTTTTTATATAGAAATATAACCGAACCAATGACTGTCACATGAATAATTCTAAAAATAATGGTCACAACTTTAAATAATAACATTGCTTTACTGAACAGCAATATGCACCTGTTGTATTTTAATGCAGGCTTGTAAAATACGTAAAACCACTGCTGAGTGAACAGAAAAGGCTCCAGGATTAAATAAATCCTGGCTGTTAGCCTGGTCAGGAAGTGGAAGTTTTTATGTGAGTAAAGATTTCTTCAATAATAAAAGATGAGGAAAATCAAACTCTCTTTGTTTGTTTTATTACTTTCAAGCAGAAACAAAACTTTCACAAAACATCAGAGTGAAATGTGGAAGAGTCATAAGTATTATTGCTCGCGAGCAGACAGCTGGTTACACTGCACTGCTGCAGAGTGCCATGAAAGAGGCATCAAAATACATGCAGAATGTGTGCATCCTGCAACAGAAAGAACACTCAAAGAGGAACACCAAAATAAGTCACTGATAAACTTAAACTTTAAGAACAGGAAACGACTAAGCGCGCTTGTGGCAATTGCCTCACCTCCACCCTGTTCCTACAGCATGAAAAACCACAATGCATGCAGTGTCTGTTATGCAGATACTGGCGCAATAAGAAAACAGTTTCCTTTTGCTTTTAGTAACCATTTTCAATATGACAGTGTTCATGTGTTAATAAATAAATGTCATAATCAGAACATTTTCCATTACACTGCACAGAATAAATCTCCATGGTAACTTAGTTGCCTCTGCTTTTGTGCAACCAAGTCAAGCCTTAAATCTAAACCAGGATAACTGGAATATCCCGGCTTAATCCCTTATCCTGGTTTTGTGCAACACCCCTGTGATGAAGCCTACAAGCTAGAACTGTTGGGCTAACAATACATTATTCTCTAAGTGTTGCTGGAGTTTTCATTTTAAGACTTTTTCCTGTTCTAAGTGCACCTTGGAAGTAGGTGAAGATTGTGCTGGATATACTGCGTCTGTAATGAAAGTGAACACAGCCTCTGAGAGGCTATCTTTGGTTGTGGCCTTGGTTAATGGCTGATCAATCAAAGGAATTTCCTGGGTGACTGGATTTAGTTTAGCCCTAATGATTGATAGCCACACATATTCATATTCATAGTCACACTATTTATATAAAGATAATTTCACAACTGAGTTTGAGATTTAGCATGTAATATTTGTTGTTTGTGGGTGTTTTTTTTAAATCCAGTACCAGAGGAAGTGGTCACAGTGCTATGCTGCAGCCATAGATGAAGACAACCATGAATTCTTGTATCAGAAGGTACATGGCCATCTTCTTCTTTCTGGCGGTGGCTGTCTCCATCATTGTGTTATATAAAACGTTCTGGAGGTGAGAACTTGGTTTTGGTGGGACTGTTTATAGGGTGGACCCTGTTTGAAATGTTTAATATTAATATTACATTTCCCCCTCAAACATCAGACCCCTCGGCTCCTTAGATTGAATTGTGGTCACCGCTACGTGTTTTCTTTGGTGTGTCTTCATCCTCTGCTCATCCTCACGTTGACCTGGCACTATTTTCACAAACTTGTCAATGCTTTGCTAGCAATGA
>JABUOV010000477.1:0-5000 GCA_025617405.1 Perca schrenkii
AATTGCTGATTTCAGGTTGATATAAATTAATGAATTAATGATGGATGGATGTGTAGATTTTTTTATTAATAAGGGAAATAATTCCACTAATGAACCCTGACAAAGCACACCTGTGAAGGTAAAACCATTTCAGGTGACTACCTCATGAAGCTCATTGAGAGAACACCAAGGGTTTGCAGAGTTATCAAAAAAAAGCAAAGGGTGGCTACTTTGAAGAATCTAAAAATATAAGACATGTTTTCAGTTATTTCACACTTTTTTGTTAAGTACATAATTCCATATGTGTTCATTCATAGTTTTGATGCCTTCAGTGAGAATCTACAATGTAAATAGTCATGAAAATAAAAAGGAAACGCATTGAATGAGAAGGTGTGTCCAAACTTTTGGCCTGTACTGTAGCTAGCTGGATTGATGGATGGATGTATAGATGGATGTATAGATGGATGTATAGATGGATGTATAGAGGTATAGATGGATGTATAGATGGATGTATAGATGGATGTATAGATGGATGTATAGAGGTATAGATGGATGTATAGATGGATGTATAGATGGATGTATAGATAGATGTATAGATGGATGTATAGATGGATGTATAGATGGATGTATAGATGGATGTATAGATAGATGTATAGATGGATGTATAGATGGATGTATAGATGGATGTATAGATAAATGTATAGATAGATGTATAGATAGATGTACAGACGGATGTATAGATGGACGTATAGACGGACGTATAGATGGACGATAGATGGATAGATAGATGTATAGATGGATGCATAGATAGACGTATAGATAGACGCATAGATGGACGTATAGATGGACGTACAGATGGATGCATAGACGGACGTATAGATGGACGTATAGACGGATGTATAGATAGACGCATAGATAGACGTATAGATAGACGCATAGACGGACGTATAGATGGATGTATAGACGGACGGATAGATGTATAGATGGATGTATAGATGGATGTATAGATGAATGGATAGATAGATGTATAGATGGATGTATAGATAGATGTATAGATAGATGTATAGATAGATGTATAGATAGATGTATAGATGGATGTATAGATGGATGTATAGATGAATGGATAGATGTATAGATGGATGTATAGATGGATGTATAGATGGATGTATAGATAGATGTATAGATAGATGTATAGATAGATGTATAGATAGATGTATAGATGGATGTATAGATGGATGTATAGATGAATGGATAGATGTATAGATGGATGTATAGATAGATGTATAGATAGACGCATAGACGGACGTAAATAGACGGACGTATAGATAGACGTATAGATGGACGCACAGATAGACGTATAGACGGACGTATAGACGGACGCATAGACGAACGGATAGATGCATAGATGGACGTATAGACGGACGTATAGACGAAACGGACAGATGGATGTATAGATGGATGTATAGATGGATGTATAGACGAAACGGACAGATGGACGGACAGATGGATGTATAGATAGACGTATAGATAGATGTATAGACGGACGTATAGACAGACGTATAGACGGATGCATAGATGGACGCATAGACGGATGTATAGATGGACGTGTAGACGGACGTGCAGATGGACGCATAGATGGACGTAGATGGACGTATAGATGGATGTATAGATGGATGCATAGATAGACGTATAGACGGACGCATAGACGGACGTATAGACGGATGTATAGATGGATGCATAGATGGACGTATAGACGGATGTATAGACGGATGTATAGATGGACGTATAGATGGACGGATAGACGGACGCATAGATGGACGCATAGACAGACGCATAGACGGACGCATAGATGGACGTACAGACGGACGTATAGACGGACGCATAGACAGACGTATAGATAGATGTATAGATGGATGTATAGATGGATGTATAGATGGATGTATAGATGAATGGATAGAGGTATAGATGGATGTATAGATGGATGTATAGATGAATGGATAGATGGATGGATAGATGGATGTATAGATAGATGTATAGATAGATGTATAGATGGATGTATAGATGGATGTATAGATGGATGTATAGATAGATGTATAGATGGATGTATAGATGGATGTGTAGATGGATGTATAGATGGATGTATAGATGGATGTATAGATAGATGTATAGATAGATGTATAGATGGATGTATAGATGGATGTATAGATAGATGTATAGATGGATGTATAGATGGATGTATAGATGGACGTATAGACGGACGTATAGACAGATGTATAGATAGACGTATAGACGGACGTATAGATGGATGTATAGATGGACGTATAGATGGATGTATAGATGGACGTATAGATAGATGTATAGATGGACGTATAGATGGACGCATAGATAGACGCATAGATGGACGTATAGACGGACGTATAGATGGACGTATAGATGGACGTGCAGATGGACGTATAGATGGATGTAGACGGACGTGCAGATGGATGTATAGATGGATGTATAGATGGATGTATAGATGAATGGATAGAGGTATAGATGGATGTATAGATAGATGTATAGATGGATGTATAGATAGATGTATAGATGGATGTATAGATAGATGTATAGATGGATGTATAGATAGATGTATAGATGGATGTATAGATGAATGGATAGAGGTATAGATGGATGTATAGATAGATGTATAGATGGATGTATAGATGAATGGATAGATGTATAGATGGATGTATAGATAGATGTATAGATGGATGTATAGATAGATGTATAGATGGATGTATAGATAGAGGTATAGATGGATGTATAGATAGATGTATAGATGGATGTATAGATAGATGTATAGATGGATGTATAGATAGATGTATAGATGGATGTATAGATAGATGTATAGATGGATGTATAGATGGATGTATAGATGAATGGATAGAGGTATAGATGGAAGGATGACTCACATCGATGGAGTAGCTTCTCTCCGGGCCCTTCCTGCCGACAGCGAGCAGCTGCCAGTGCAGCATCCTGGAGTGTGATAGGTCGATGAAGAGCTCGCCGTAGGTCCAGCGAACGTACAGCACACCGTGGGAGTAGTCCACCGACGAGATGTGGGGCGCCTCGGGCGCTGGCGACCAGACACAGACACGACGTCATGGTTACACAGACACAACGTCATGGTTACACAGACACGACGTCATGGTTACACAGACATGACGTCATGGTTACACATCTACTCTGCTCTATACACATATACACAAGTAAAGTGTTTTATTTATAGGGGACTACAGATGAAAAATAGCTTTTTGGTTAATTCTGGCTTTTTTAACCATGTTTGTTCATGTGTTTTATGAAATTGCGCTGTCCCCTTCTAAATAAACCAATAAATCAAATCAAATCTAATTTATAATACTGATTACGTGTTGCTTTAACCCTCGTATTATGTTAAGGGTCAATTTGACCCATTTGCATTTTTGTGTTGACCAAAATACTGGTTAAACTATCTTTTTCTTCATGAAATTGTTTGACATTTCCTCATTTAGGGTCATGAACTTGTTCATTAAATCTGGACACACTGATGTGTAGTGGTTGGTCTGTTCAGAGTTTGTATACAAAGATGATGTTGCGGGTCATTTTGACCCAGAGACTTTCAACACCCATTTAGGTGTGTGTGTGTGTGTGTATGTGTGTGTGTGTGTGTGTGTGTGATGCTATTGACGATCCGGATTGTGAATTTTCCTATGATGAAGAGGATTCAGGGGACCAGTCTGGTGTAGTATATATTAGCTGAAAACAATGGGCAGCAATCATCCTCAACATGGACAGCTAAAGATACATAAAATGGTCAAAATCAAAACACTGACGCCAAGGCAGACTGTCATCAAGATGACTCCAAGCCCCACAAGATTTTCTGCCACACTAGTTGATGATATTCAATCACCATTTCATCTCTTCATATCCCAACCAACAGATAGGATCATAGTGGACATGACCAACTTTCAGGGGAGGTGTGTATTTCAAAAGAAATGGAAGCCACTGGATCAGATTGACTTGCATGCACACATTGAAATCCTAGTCCTGCTGCGTCCCAGCATCCACCCATGCTCTGCAGCGCCATGTTACATCCCGCAACACCCTGCTGTGATGTTCATACGCACAGAGTAGTCAGGATCCGGTATTGGAGACTGCACTACTCAGTACGACACGATGTGCCCTGCTATGACATGAACTTCCATGACTACCTCGAGGTCACTGTTCCATTATCTCTAATGTGACTATTATTTCGCCACTGTTCATCACACCCCCCAACCGGCCCCCGTCAGACACCGCCTACCAAGAGTCTGGGTCTGCCCAGGTTTCTTCCTAAAAGGGAGTTTTTCCTCGCCACTGTCGCAACAGCCACTGATAATGCTTGCTCTTGGGGGAATTACTGTAATTGTTGGGGTTTTGGAATTTACAGAGTGTGGTCTAGACCTACTCTATCTGTAAAGTGTCTCGAGATAACTCTTGTTATAATTTGATACTATAAATAAAATAAAATTGAATAGTATTAGCTAGAGTAGCAATTGTCAGTCTGTGGAATGATGAGAGTGGAAGGCCAATATTTCTAGCAACAATGTCTTTGGAGTCAATTCATACGAAAGCTTGGGTGTTCCGCAACACCAGAGCTGGTCGAGTGAAAGAGACAAACTAGCTGAGATCAGAGATGTATGGGATGAATGGGTCAACATTGTACCTGTCTTGTACAATCCTGGTCCCCATGTCACTGTAGATGAACACCTTGTTCCATTCAGGGGACGCTGTCCCTTCTGACAGTACATGCCCAACAAGCCTGCCAAGTATGGCATTAAAATATGGGCATCCTAGGATGCCAAATCTAGCTACTATGCATGGAATATGCAAGTGTATACCGGAAATATTTTCACTAAATAATTGGTAAAAACAGTTTTGGGGGAAAAAATGTTTGTGATGAGGAAAAAAAGTTAGTTTTGAGTGTATTTACACTGTACGGGTCATTTTGACCCGTAACATCATCA
>JABUOV010000477.1:12500-30618 GCA_025617405.1 Perca schrenkii
AGTTCATTCAGGAAATGCCACAGAAGCAATGGTGTTTACATTGCAGATTAACTTTATTATCACAACTCATCCATATACAAATTAATTTGTCCTGGCTCTTTGCTATGATCATTCCTTCTCCTTCACCTCTTTCTCTTACTTCCTACAAACCTGTCTGTCTCTGCCGACCTCGATTTCTCTCTACAAACCTGTCTCTCTCTCTGTACTTGTTTCTCTCTCATTACCTGTTTCTTCTTTTAAGAAATGTTGAGGAACACTTTCTCTTTCTACACACCCATCTATCTCTCCCTACATAGTCTCTCTCTCTAATATACATACCTGTCTCACTCTCTAATCTACATACCTGTCTCACTCTCTAATCTACATACCGGTCTCTCTCTACATACCTGTCTCTCTCCTTTCTACATACCTGTCTCTCTCTACATACCTGTCTCTCTCTACCTACATACCTGTCTCTCTCATTTCCTACATACCTGTCTATCTCTACATACATACCTGTCTCTCTCTCCCTGCAAACCTGTCTCTCTCTACAAACCTTTCACTCTCTCTACAACCTGTGTCTCTCTCTACCTCCGTTTCTCCAACCACCCATGACCCACTACCACAATGTTCTTTAGGATAAAAATTTAAATGACATCACTCAATGAAATAATAGTCAGAGCATGTAGACATATTAAATTTGAAAACAAAAGAGCTATAACAATCTTAATAAAAATGTCTTTGCATGCTCAGATATGAGCTGAATTGAAGTTAGCGCTGTACCTAGTTGTGGGATTGTAGAAGAACTTAGATGGCAAAAAAGAATTATGTTCAGTGATTACAATTTAGATTTCCATTAGTTATTTTCTAGACGCTTTAAAGTGTCAATGCGGTTCTTCACATAAAACTTAACTGCCTGCCAGCTCCTTCCCCTAAGCACCTCTGAGGATCCCTTGATAGATGCTTCACACTGGGCTTTACCAGGAACCCTGCCAGAGTTGATGTTGTCCATGAGATTGCTCTCCACAGCCTGGACCTCCTCTGTGCTCCACTTCTTTCTCGCCATTTTTGATGGACCTTAGACAAAGAAGTAAGGCCAATCAATGTAAAATTGCTAGCAGAGTTTAAAGATTAAAAGTCTAAAATGATGGGTGTCTGGACAGTAGTAACTAGGTGGTTTCTATTGTTGTGCTAATAATAATAATAATAATAATAATAATAATAATAATAATAAGTCATTTAGACTGGAAAAAAAAACTGTAAAAGTGTGGTTGTTACAAGGGGACTAGATGGCAACTAGATGGTTGCTAGATGTTACCTCATAACCACCTAGGGCTGCACAATAGAGACACAGCACATCGCGTCATACTCCCACCAGAGAGGAAAACATCTTTCCGCTCTCCATCGACTTGTATTGGATGAAGGAGCCTCATCTTCAATTTTGTCTGCTGGCAAACCGAAACATTCCTAAAAGCTGCCGTGTGGTGATATTTACTACCAACAATGTATAGAACCCAGAACCTAAGTTTTCATAAGTTGTGGAACCGAAAAACTGAGCTTTTATGATGACAAAACTGGATATAGACGTGAGGAATCAGCAGAGAGAATGGTTAGACTGTGGGATTTTGACACTAAGCTAACAATATGCCCAATGTTAAGTTTACAGCAAGCATTTTATTAACAAGTCAAATATCCAAATGTCAGTTTTAGACTAACTACAGTCTGTAAGGTAAGCTAACACAGGTAATGTTGGACATAACTTTAGTTTAGTGTCAGGATTCCAGTCTTCCCATTCTTCCTGCTGATTACTCATGTTTCTGTTGTTTGCTAGCAGAATGAATAAAGAGGAGAAAACCTTGACACAATACAAGTAAACGGAGGGCAGAGAGCTGTGATTTTGATAATATTTTTGATTAATTTTTCAGCCCCATAAGTCCCTAACAACTACTTAGCAAAAACCAAGCAATGCTCTACCAACCACCTGGTTGGTACTGCACTTCCTTTTTTAGCCTTGATCTGGCTGCAAGTAAGTACCGGTTTCATTTACTTACTGACAAAATCAGCTTTATATCACATAGGACTACTTAAACATGAGACATTTGTACATAGCTGACCAGATCCCTTTTAGTTAAGCTCACATGCAAATTCTCAATTACCTTTATGTCTTTGTAAATCATTGTCCAAAACCAATTTTTACGTTAATCTTGATTGCTATACCTATGTGAGTACTGACGAAAAATAAAAAACGAGCCAAATCAGTGCTAGCAACACAGAGCTGCTGCAGCTAATGCCCAGAGCTCCCACTCAGCTAAAACGGCAGTTTTGGGGGCATAAGATAAAGAGTGTCTTTGTCTGTACAACATGAACAGGGCCCTTACATGACAACTAGATGCATTTGTGTTCAGCCCGGCTTCTGTAATAATCATCACAAAGCAGTTCCCTGTGTATTTGTAGCATTTATATCCATTTTGTGTGTGATCCATCTAGCGTTGGTGAGTAGGAGTCTTGTCTGTGTTGATTGTTGTGGTTTCCTTAGCCGGGCTAGCAGGCCCGGCCGGCGTCCCAGCTTCTGCTTCCTGCCTGCCCTCCTGGCTTACCTTGGCCAACAACAATCCAGTGAGCACCCGCTGGTCTGGTGGAGGTCTTCCAGAAGACCATTCAAGCCTTTGCTGAGAAAATGTTTATTTTATTTCCCCCTCAAAAATAGGTAATTGAGCTCTGTAGTGGTTATGACCATATTAGTGACTATGTTACTACATGGAAACGGGCCAAATGATGCCTGTTTCTTGTACAGTAATAGCGTTACTGAAGGCTAGCTCTAGCTCCATAGTTACATTACTCCAAGCTTCTTCCTTTGTGAACACCTCCGCTCTTCACTCTTCACACACGACGCTCCTCCAACCTGCACACTGTTTACCTTTTCCTGCAAGACTACAGCTAGCCGTCTGTAACACTATTTTACTGTACAAGGCAAACATAATTTGGTCCGTTTCCATGTAGTTACATAGTCACTAATATGGTCATAATCACTACAGTACATTTACAGTACTACTACTACATTTTAGAGGTGGGAAATAAAAAATTTTGCAGCGAAGGCTTGAATGGTCTTCTGGAGGACATCCACCAGACGAGCGGGCGCTCGTTGGATTGTTGTCGGCCGCGGTAAGCCAGGAGGGCGGGCAGGAAGCAGAAGCTGGGACACCGGGCAGGCCTGCTAGCCCGGCTAAGGAAACCACAACGATCGACACTGGCAAGATTCCTAGTCACCAACGCACACAAAATGGATATACATGCTACAAATACACACAGAACTGCTGCGTGATGATTATTACCAAAGCCTGGATGAACACACTCACTCATCCCAGACGGCAGCTAGCAGCTAACAGGGTAGGTGAATTTAAACAATGGCTAAGTTGCTAAACGCATCTTGTTGTCATGTAAGGGCCCTGTTCATGTTGTCCAGATGTTTTAATTGCATTTTGTGTCTGTTAAGAGGCACAAAGGCACTCTTTATCTTATGCCCCCAAAACTGCTGTTTTAGCTGAGTGGGAGCTCTGGGCGTTAGCTGTATTAGCGCCGTGCTGCTAGCACCGAATCGGCTCATATTTTTTCTGCTATCGACGGTACTCACATACAGTAGGTATAGCAAGATTAATGTAAAAATTGCCAGGAGTTCTCCTTTAATACTATTGATTACAGAAAAATGCCATATCATTAAATACCAAATTTAAGTACCGGAGGAGTAGGCCAAATCCCATCAGTGGTAGTGAGCCAAATTTGTATATTTTCTGAAAATGGCTCAGAAAAGTATTGGTCTAGAGGTTAAGATGTTGGGTCTTAAAGTTCAATGAGGCTGTGATTAACCTAGAGTTTTAAACAAGCGCAAATTTACAATAGCAGCGACCACTTAGTGCTGTGGAACCGGTACCAGGTCCGTCGGACTTAACAGGTTAAAACCAAGACAATTTCCCCCACTACTGTTATTGTCAGACCAAGTTGTGCATTGGATTGTATGTGAACTTACAAAGTTGTGCACTTTCTGCTCTCTTGAGTTCAGGAACACTTATGTCCTCCTTTTCAGGGACGGAACTTAGTTCAAGGATCACTGTAGGGTCAGAAGAGCTCTGGTCCATTTCCTGGGGATCAAATACAAAGCAAACAATTATTGTTGTTAGTTAAAATAAATGTATGCCATTTACTTATTGATAATTTTTCTGTTAAAACTAATTTATTTTAGAATTTCTCTCCAACTACATTCCATAATAGTATTACTATGCACCACATCTAACGTACCTAGTATAACCTTCTAAACTGACTGACTCTACTCAACCTTTTGGTGACCTTTTAAAAGCTGTAATCTTTGACACTGAAGATGATGATGGATAAAGCCTAAGAAGCATTTTTTTCCAGATTAACTTAATGATGAAAATGTGACATATTATGGTGGGATTCATGTAGGCTTATTATTACTTGAGATTATGTACAACACTGAGATTTTATAAAACAAAATCTATAATACAATGACTTACACAAAGCAAAACCTTACTTGGAAAAAATATGAAACCTACAACTCAGGCTAAATACTGGATCATCCTGCAATGGCCCACTTAAGCCAGTTATGATGCCATGTTGTTCAATAAAAACATGATGCAGAGAGAGGAAGGGATTGCTAGGTGTGTTTGCTTAAAAAGTAGGAAGTTTACATTGGCATGACAGAAAGGTAGGCTATGTTTGATTTGTGTTGCAGGCTAGTTGACTTACGGCGTGAGTTTAAGCAGCAGCCATAATGAACCGATAACATGTATGAGGGCCTATGGCAAGAATGCTGTGACTGAATGATTACAGTTGCTAAGCATAATAAAACATAATGCTAATGTTACTAGCTACAGCTCTTCTTATGGTGCTGTCCGAGGTTTCTTCCTAAGAATGAGTTTTTCCTCGCCACTGTCGAACTGCTTGCTCTTGGGGGAATTGTTGGGGCTTTGTAAATTATAGAGTGTGGTCTAGATCTACTCTATCTGTAAAGTGTCTCAAGAGAACTCTTGTTATGATTTGATACTATAAACAAAATTGAACTGAAGTATGATGCTGCTGAACTTTTCTCATAAACTTGTAGCTGGTGATCACATTATTATTGAGGGTGCAGTTATAGGCAGTCATTACAGGTAGCTGTTGGACTGTTTACATTTTCCACTTTAAAAATACATACACAGGGAAAACAACATTGTAAACAAATTGCTAATATTTCTGCCTTGCCGCAGTAATTTATGACTATGAAGGTAAATATGGTGCAAAACGTGAGAGAAAATGTTCGACCTATTGAAAAATATTCACACAAAGAATTTCACAAATGTGTAGATTGATTTTTACAGATACAATGACAGCTGCAAACTAGTAATGCAACATTTACCCATCATTATTTAATATAAATAATAATATATAAAAATCAGTGAACGTTGGATTACAAATTTGCTACTGTCATTGTATCTATGGTAAAATAAATCTACACATTTGTGAATTAGTGTTATTACATTCAGATCACGGTTGTGAGAATGTTTTCTATGAGTGAAAATCTCAATTTCCAAGTTCAAATTTTTTTATGTTCTCTGGAAGCTGGTCCAAAGATCGACACCATAGTGGTTAAAAGCTGCTTCCCCCTGTTTTGTTCTGACAGTAGGTTTCAGTAGTAGTTGCTTATGTTTTAATCTAAGGTGTCTTGGTTGAGAATGTTGTTGGAATATGTTATGCAGGTAGTTTGGTACCATCCCCTTTAGTTACTTAAAAACTAACAGAAGTGCCTTAGAATCAATTCTGTATTAAATTGGGAGCCAGTGTAAGGACTTTAAGACTGGCGTAATATGATCTGTTCTTTTTGTTTTAGTAAGGATCCTGGCTGCACTATTCTGTACCATTTGGAGTGGTTTTAAAGTCTTTTTAGGGAGTCCAGCACATTGCAATAATCAATCCCACTAGAAATTAAAGCATGTATGATTTTTTTCAAGATCCTCCTTTGAAACATATTCTTTTAGTTTATTGATATTTTTAAGATGAAGGTATAATGATTTTATGACTGTTTTAATGTGACTGCTAAAATTTAGATCATTATATATAAGGACACCAAAGGTTGTTTTTTTTTACCACTTTCTTTGCTATTAAGCCCTTCCTTTCAAGCAAGGTAGAAAGTTTGCATCTTTCCTCCTCATTTCCAAAAACTACCACCTCAGTTTTATTTTTGTTAAGCTGGAGGAAGTTCTGTGACATCCAAGTATCTATTTCTTCAAGGCACTGTCAGAGAGTGTTAATGGGGTTATAGTCATTAGTAAAGATATGACAGGAGATAAATATGTTTACAACAGAACTTAAATAGATCAAATTGAAACATTATAGAGCATCAGCGTAATCTCATTGTGTAAACTATAAGATGGCAGCCATAGAATGTTGAGGATGTTTCATACATTGCATTGTTTGATGTGTGACAGTGCATGACAGGGTTTTCCCTGAGATTTCAGAGCGCTTAGGTGCAATGACGTCACACATTCATTTGCATATTGGTGATGTCATTAAACAGTTATTTTTGCAAAAGCTTAGCTGAGTTGTTGTTGGTTGCAGCTAGGGAAGGATCATTAGAAGCAAAACTTGGAGGAGCTTGTCACTAAAATGAGAATAGCTTGTCCACCTTAAAAGTCAGCCCACGGTTGGTGAGTGAACCTTAGCTAAAGTTGTCGCTAGCTCTGTGCCGGGCTTGCTAACCGTTTAACTTTAAACCAGCAGGTAGCAAGCAGGACAAGGGAACTTGGCTTTGGTCTTGAGGAGTTATAGCAATTACCAACAGATATACTGTACACAGACTAAAATTCTACATTCACATCTATTATGCAAATGATTAATAACTTTATACTCACAGACAAACACAAGTCCCTCTCTTTTTCCACCACACACTATCTAATGTGTGGGCTGTACCTGGGGCTGCGTGTGCAACATGCATGGTGTGTGTGTGTGGTTGGGACACTGTTTGTGTCCATCATACAGCACGTGTCCAGAAGACAACAATGGCAGAGATAACCCTGCATGAGACTCAGAAAGTTGGATTTATCAACAAAACTGCAGGTGGAATACTCGTACAAATCGAGCCTTTGCCATGCAACACATCAACTTTCTGAGTCTCATGCACCAAACCAACACTGATTTCCATGACAATATTTCCAAACAAACATTCTATAGCAGACATTTAATGTGTACCAGCAAAATGACCAAAAAGAGATCATTAAGTGCAAATTCATATTACGAGTTGTCCTAATTATCACTTTACTGACCTGAAGAATTTAAAGGGCTGTCACGGTGACCATGAATGGTTGTCAAATCTTCTTCCTGCAAGTCATATCAAATATCATATTAGTCACACATTTTAGCTGCATTTCTCCAGTTTATTAACAGTAGATTAGGCAGTACGTGTCACATGCACCGTCAGGTAGTATAACACTGTATGTCCATATTTTCGATAAATTAATAGGTACAAAAATTTATATTTTCAATTGTGTCAGATGAAATAATGAAAACTTTGAGTCTAAAGGGGCTTTCAACATTATACAGCTTTCTTAAGCCATACTAATGCTCAATGTGTAATAAATAAATATGCAGATTACAATACAAGCTTATAAACCAATTAACACCACAAAACTGTCAAATATTAGTCCAGAAAACCTGACAGGATGTTTTTTTTATGGAAAAATCTTTAAGTACAACATATTTATCTCTCTGGAGAAAATAGTTCCCCAGCCACCTCTCCTTCTGTAGTCACCACTCCCTCTCACTCAACACCCCCCCCCCAGCACTATCTGATTCTGACTGCAAGACACATGTTGCAGCACACTTCATTTCAGCTCAGTATCAGTGCATTTAACATTACTGCAGCCATCTCTCTTGATTTATACTTTTGTTTAAACCCCCCCCACACACACACGTATGGTAAAAGTTGCAAAATGGCGACAGGTCACGGCATGTGCACGTTACTAAATGGCTGACCTGGTCCTGAGAACCACACCTGCTACTGTCCTAAACTAAGGTTTCCATTTGACACGACGACGGCACAATTTCCTGTAAACTAAGATGGTGTTGGTTTATAAACTGTAATGTTAGCTGCCAGTAAACTAGCTAGCATTAACTTATTTGGCTGACAGTATATAAGTTAGCCTTCTAACATTTTACTTTCAAATTAATCTATAAGAGTTGCTTTACATGTGAAAACAGTACAAATCTATTTTAAACACAATTGTAAACGGTTTAAATGGCAGTAAAATCAATTTTAGACTCACCATCTCTCCCTGATCCATGACTCCAGCCTGCTCTCGTCCATGCAGTGAAGATCTGACGCAGAGTTCACAGCTTACGTGAGGGGAGGGGCTGCATACACACTGGCCACATGGCCAGAGTGGGGGATGGGCGTGGTCGGGATGGGGACTTGAACATGATATACGTGTGTAACAGTGTTTTCTTTTAAACGGCGTCAGTAGCTCAATTTGAGACAACAATCGAAACCAAACGAACCCTGAAACCTTTCAGCATATAAGCAGACGAATGCTTTTGGCTTAACTTGAAATAAAAATAATTATTTTTTAATTTTTTAATTTATTATTAGTTAGTTTTTTTTTCCTCAAAATTAAGCCAATGACAAGTGTACATACTAAATGGATACATTTTTCCTCATTATCAAAAAATTAATAATAATTATAATAAATATTCTTATCTTATATGTTCATAACATTCATCAAAATATCTGTATAGATGCTTGTGCATGTCAGCGTGCTCTTATCCGTTCAGTTGATATTTGAGTTCACACCACGCCAAACCAGAGCTCCACACTAACTTTTTTGCCTCGGTTGCACTGGTGCGCCTAACTTTTTTTTCACTTAGGTGCACCAGCACAAAATTTAGGTGCACCCAAATTTTTTCCTCACATCGCCGTAATGCTGAATGGCGATACACGATATATAGCTCTGCATTTTTTTACAAAGTGGGCTAAATGTTCAGTTTTAAGTCAAAGCCACTTTTCACAAGCTCTTTTATTAAAACAGATTGTGATTAAAATAAAATGCAAAGACAGGGTTTCCTTTACCAGTTTGAAAATATACAGCTGCAACATATGTAAATGGAAGTTATCTAAAATAAATAGCCTAGGATATATATATATATATATATATATATATATATATATATATATATATATATATATATATATATATATATATATATATGAGAAAGCTCCTTCATAAGCTTTCAACAACAATAACAGACTGATTAAAAGAGAAAGAGGACGCCCGGATAGCTCAGTTGGTAAATATAGAGGTTTGACTCCGACCTGCGGCCCTTTCCTACATGTCATCCCCCCCTCTCTCTCCCCTTTCATGTCTTCAGCTTTCCTATCAAAATAAAGGCCGAAATCTTTAGAAAGAAAAAAAAAAGAATGACCGAAAGCCCGAGGGAGTGCGATGGACTGAAGCATATGCTCGGCTACTCAGAGAGTGACGGCTGACTCATTAGCAGCGTTACACCCGTCTTGTGTAGGCTATGAAATGTCTGTATCGTCACTGCGCTGCAATTTTATGATCCAGCAGGCTCCGTCTTACATGCTATTACTCAACCAACTGAAGTTAGCTGCATTTAATAACTTCTAATGTTTTTTTCGCCGTGGCGGCCGCAGTAACAGAGAGTTACCAGCGGAAACACTTGTACCAATACAGGTTTCTCTCTCATACTTAACAATATACAGCTGTGTTAATAACAATTAAAACTGTAGACAAATGTCGGGAGTTTGGACCAGCGGCGCTGTGTCTCTCCATGTTGCAGGTGAGCCGGCCGGTGTGTGAGTGAATGGGGTCGGGGCTGCGCGGAGGAGAGATCCAAACACAGGCACGGCTTTCCAGAAGGAATGGGTCATGTACCGCAACATTAAACCATATCAATAGAAACTACATCGCTTCGTTAGTGGAGAGGCAGCGGATGCGAGGACGTTAGGTGCACCGGTGCGACCTAGGAAAAATCTTAGTCGCACCCTTACAAATTTTGGTCGCATTTGCGACCAAATTGGTCGCACTCTTGAGCCCTGCAAACTCACCTAATGTAAGGGGAGGGCCTGGACACGCAGGGGACCCTAAACACACCTCATGTTCGCCACATGGTAAAGGCATGGCCAGAGTGGGGGATGGGCGTGGTCAGGATGGGGACTTGAACATGACAGATTGTGTGTAACAGTGTTTTCTTTTAAATGTGGTAACATTAGCTCAATTTAAGACTACAATTCAAACCATACGCTACAAACCCTGAAAGTTTTTAGCATATAAGCAGACAAATATTTGGCATTATTTGAAATTAATTTCTTCATTATTATTGGGTTGTTTTTATACTAAATTAATACATTTTTCTCTTCCATTACGAAAAAAAGTACCTGGTACCTGCTAACAGATACTTTTTTTAGCACCTCCTCAGTCGAGGTTCCAAGCGAGCTGAGGCAAGCCGAGAAGGTGACGTGAAACCCTGCAGGCTGCTGACTGGTCGGAAAGAATCGTCACTGATCACCACAAATATGTCAAAATACACTGAAAGGGGCCTTTAAGATGTCCCCTTTGATTTAGAATTTGAGTGAAAAAAATGTAATTGTGCTGAGAGCAAGCAAGCAATTCGGCAATTCTGAGAGGTGCCTGATGCCAGGGGTAGCGCAGCGCCTAGTTGGGCGGCACTGCTCTCAATGGATTGGCCCGCGCAGAGCGATTTCGCCGGCTTTTATGTGTAGGCAGCTTTAAGCAGTCTGGACCATAGAAATTATATGGTTTGGAGTATTGTTATTAATACATGAGCTTAAAGTTTTCAGAATTGTATTCATAGTTCCCTTTAGGCCTTACAGCTATTTTTAAAGTTAATTACAAAAGTAACAATATATTCATCATTGTTAGCTTATACTATATTATCTATATGTAAATGAAATGTATGGATAAGATGCAGATCTGAAGCAACATCAGAATTATCCATGGTGAGAAAAAAGGGAGAATGGTTGGCAAGCAATAAAGCTGAACTGCACCAAACCTTCAAATGAGCTTGAATATCAGGTATGGTAGTCCAGCAATGAGGTGGCATAACTAAAATATCAAAACCATATTATAAAAAGGTTGCTCAAATCAAGCAAACTGATTTGTTCTGGTTCATAACAGGGATATAATAACAACCACATACAAAAGCTATAATTAGAATTCCTTTGAACAACAAGTATCACTCCAAGTTTGAGATACAACATTACACAAACTGATAGCTGGTGCAACGGACAGAAGCTGTTCATCTGCACACACACTGCCATGAAACAGAGTTGGTTGGTGAAGTATCTATATACTGTATATATTTAGAATATTTTTCCCCGCTTTATTTTGCCATCAGACAGCCCTTTACTAAAAGGAATTGAAGTTGTTGTCTATTCTCTCTTAAAAGCCTTCTTCATTGATAAACACAGCAATTTTAATCTAGCAGAAAACAGGAGTTGCTCTTCTACCACTGCCGCAAGCAGTTAGTTGCTTGTCTAGTTCTGTCTCGATTGTTAAGTTAGTTTTTGTTATTGTGTGCCTTTTCATTAGCTTTATGTAAAAGAAATAGTCTGTGCAAAAAGTCTGTGCTAGGCTAACATTATCTGCCCTGCTATATGTTGTGCCTTTATCACAACATACTATGGCCTGTTGTAAGCTATTACTTAAGTATCAAAATATCTTAATCATCTCTTAAATAACTATAAATATAATTATAATTAATACATATTTAATGCATTAGTCTTTATTGAAAATATAGCATAAAAATAACGTGAGGTTTTGTTTGGAAATAACTACAAACTGAATTCATGCCAAACTGTCTGTTCCTCTGGGCCTCTCTGCTTCAGAGGTCACAACCAGGTCAGTTGAGACATATTGGGTGGGGGAGGGAGGACTGCAATCTGCACTTGCACTACTGCTGCATTCAAGGGAATATGGAAATTGCAATTTTACTGACCCTGACTGGTCATGTTTTTACTAAAATGGAGGACTGCTGATTTTTTTTTGCAGTTATTTTAAGACAATTTAGCTCTTGCTGAGTAATTCAAGGCATCCTCTGACCTGGATGACTGAGAACACTTTTCTGTTTGTGAAATTTACCTCAACATGAAGACCCATAGTTCTGTAATATCCAGGCACACCTGAACACACCGTTAGAAACGTGCTTGTTTGTTTAAACCTAAACAGCCCAAGTTATGAAGGATACAGATGCAGCACCATGATTAATCCATGTGAAACATATTACATTTTTTTATCAAACTAGGTTGGGCTGAGTGTAAATAAAAAGAAAATCTGGGCTAGGGTAAGTAATGATCTTATCAAACAGAATATACAGATTTCTTTGTAAGCAATAGCAATAGCAGGGCGTGAGGGTTATAAGGGGTTTGTGGCAGAAGGCTGTCATATATATATACATACAGTTATTTGTTAATGAGGGGGAAAACATAGATATGGTAGCTTTCAACCAATGATCGATTTAGCAAACTGGATAATGCAGATGAGTCTGGCTATGTCCTGAGTCCTGTTTACCTTACCAGAAGCAGGAAGTATGCTCTTTCAGCCTTTTGCAGTGGTGTTGATTTTTTGCATCCCACTTCAGATCCTGGGATATTGTGTATTCTTGAATGTGTGTACCAGTGGTGACTACTGAGCCAAGAATGTTAAAGATGATAGGTAAAGGTTCCAACTTTTCCAAACTTAAATATATTACAGAAGTTATAATTATGAAAGAGGCTATATATATTAAAGCCTACCTTTTATTTTTGCTCTCTATCAAAAGAAAAATATGTTGTATGCTGTAAATCAAGGCCCAAATGCACTGAAAGCGATAATTGACGCAATTCTTTTGACCTGCCTTATTTGACCTGCCTCATTAGATGCTTCTATGGTGCACTGCAGGCATCAGATTTTAAGCGCCAACAACACAGAACCAACAGTACTGTAGAAAAGGTCGCTATTTAGGCAAAGGTTTTGTATGTTACAGATCCCCCCCATCAGTAGAGGCATTATACTTTTTGTGCCATAACGGACATTTAATTTTTTATATTAAGAAATATTTAAGTTGCATTCATTCATTTTCACTTTTTTTATAATGACTATAAGCTACAGAACAAGTTTATAGTCCAGATTATGGATACATGACCAGAGGCACCGACCCTGCACTTACAAAACAGATGCCGGATAGGTTGTTTTTTTTTAGTGACAGCGCAGGTCACTAAAAATTATTGTAAATATGTATGATATAGTGCTTGTTCCTCATCCTCCACTGCATCAATCCTTCCCGTTTTTTCAGCTCATTTGTAAATGCCATCACAATGATTACTGGGCTTTTAAGATAAACTTTCACTCAGTTGCCGTGACATTTTTGAATGGTTTAGGTGCACAGATGTATGAGCTTGATTCACACGATCATAAACATCCTCTCGTGTTTCACCATCAAAAAAAATAAATAGAAGGCTGTTTGTAGAGCGGATCTCCGTGGCGTATACACACAACTATCATGCTGCTCTCACACCTGGTGTGGCCTGTTTCATAGCAATGAACAATGATCACAGTCAGTGAGACAGCGAACAGACTAGAGTAGACTAACGCTTTTGTTGCGTATTGGCCATTTAAAACATTGGGTGTACTTCAAAACGCGTGTGTCAGATGCTTTTAGTGCGTTTGGAACTTTAAGCTCAAACTTTTGCCACGGAAGATATTGTACTGGAAGGTTACTCCTGAAAATTTAAAGAGTGCTGGAATGTGGAACGTGTGATACTTGTAGAATGAGGTTATTATCTTCAAACCTTTGCCTATCGTCTTTAAGGGCAGATGGAGGGTGCTCAGGGGGGGGCTCTTCCTGAAGTCCACAATCATCTCCAATGTCTTCTGAGCATTTAGTTACAGGTTGTTGTGGCTGCACCAGGATGCCAGCTACTTGACATCATGTTTGTAAGCTGACACATCATTGTTGGATATAAGCTTTACAGGGGGTACTGGAGGGCCAGTCAGTACTGCACAGAGAGTAAAGCAGGTGGAGAGCACACTGCACTGTAGGGCTCCGGTGCCGAGAGACATGGTCAGTGAGATGTGTCCTTTCTGAGCCTCAAATGGTGTTTCCTATTTGTATTTTGGAAATATGTGGCCAGATGGGAAACCCCATCTCCAGCATAACGGTTTTGGGTTAAATTCCCACTGCGATACATCAACCAATGTGTCCCTGAGCAAGACACTTAACCCCTAGTTGCTCCAGAGGCGTGCAACCTCTGACATATGTAGCAATTGGAAGTCACTTTGGAAAAAAGCGTCCGCTAAATGACATGTAATGTAATGGAGCTGTAATCCACAAATCGAACCTTTGCAAGGTTACTAGGTCTGGTTATATAGTTATATTAGATGAATGAGGTAATGAAGATATTAGGCACAGGCGTTTGACATGACGAAGATGTTGCATGCATGGTTAATAGCCTATATTACCTAGTTTCTAATGGTATGAAACAAAACTATCTGAAGAAATAACTGAGCAAGAAGACCATTTTTAAATAGATTCACTAATTCACTAGTATATTTGATGGATCATCAGGATAAAAAACATTTTGAAAATCAGTAATCCTGTCTTGATAATTTAGGTCTATAAACAGGTAACTGGCAAAGTAATTATAGTTATAGTATTATGACAGAAAGATAAACTAGCTATCTGCAATATAATTACAGTAAAATTTAACATTTAACTTAACTAAGGCAACAAGATTTGTTCATAATTCTCTTGTTATGTTAGACAATGAATAGCCTCATTTTAGTTACAATTGCAAATTAAACAAAAAGAAAAAGCACATTCTAGGAAATGTTTAAGCAGAGATAGCTTTTTTAAGTGGAATTGAATAGGTGGTTAAATTGATTTTATGTTAAACCACTAGATATTGATCAAATTGTAGGACTTTAATTTTAAGTACTGAGTTTGAGTTACTATGGCTGGGCTAACAGAAAGTTCAAATTGTATTATGCTGTAATACCATCTCCCACCAGGAGGGGTGCATCATTGACTGAGTTAAATTTTCATTATGCTGCAATACCATTTATTACCAGGAGGGGCACATGTTCACAGAAAAGTTCACACACTTGCAATACCACCGTTTGCCAGTAGGACGTCAGCGTCTTACACACACACACATTTTTCTCATGAAAACCCCCCCCAAAGAGGACTTTGGAGTTATTGATACTGGGCATATCAGGAAGCTGTTTTCTATGCTTTGAGAGGGGTCTGCCCGTGGGGACCCTGATTTTGGTCCCCACGGTGACACGAGTCCCCACCTTGTGAGTGTGTATTCAGGTCAAGGTCCTCATCGGTATGTAGAAATGCGAGTACATACACACACACACAGACACACACAGAATACACACACACACATACACACATATCACATACACACACACACACAGTAGTAAAAAATAGAATTGTGATGTAATTTCTACCCTGAGGGGAACTATAACACTAAAAAGTCAGTTGTGATCAGTCATCACGATGTGACCATGTGTGTGTGTGTGTGTGTGTGTGTGTGTGTGTGTGTGTCTCTGTGTGTGTGTGTGTGTGTGTGTCTCTGTGTGTGTGCTGTGTGTGTGTGTGTGTGTGTGTGTGTGTGTCTGTGTGTGTGTGTCTGTGTGTGTGTGTGTGTGTGTGTGTGTGTGTGTGTGTGTGTGTGTGTGTGTGTGTGTGTGTGTGTGTGTGTGTATCTCTGTGTGTGTGTGCTCTGTGTGTGTGTGTGTGTGTGTGTGTGTGTGTGTGTGTGTGTGTGTATGTGTGTGTGTCTCTGTGTGTGTGTGTGTGTGTGTGTGTGTGTGTGTGTGTGTGTGTGTGTGTGTGTGTGTGTGTGTGTGTGTGTGTCTCTCTGTGTGTGTGTGTGTGTGTGTGTGTGTGTGTGTGTGTGTGTGTGTGTGTGTGTGTGTGTGTGTGTGTGTCTCTGTGTGTGTGTGTGTGTGTGTGTGTCTCTCTGTGTGTGTGTGTGTGTGTGTGTGTGTGTGTGTGTGTGTGTCTCGTGTGTGTGTGTGTGTGTGTGAGTGTGTCTCTGTGTGTGTGTGTGTGTGTGTGTGTGTCTCTCTGTGTGTGTGTGTGTGTGTGTGTGTGTGTGTGTGTGTGTGTGTGTGTGTGTGTGTGTGTGTCTCTGTGTGTGTGTGTGTGTGTGTGTGTGTGTGTGTGTGTGTCTGTGTGTGTGTGTGTGTGTCTCTGTGTGTGTGTGTGTGTGTGTGTGAGTGTGTCTCTGTGTGTGTGTCTCTGTGTGTGTATCGTGTGTGTGTGTGTGTGTGTGTGTGTGTGTGTGTGTGTGTGTCTCTGTGTGTGTGTGTGTGTGTGTGTGTGTTCTGTGTGTGTCTCTCTGTGTGTGTGTGTGTGTGTGTGTGTCTGTGTGTGTGTGTGTGTGTGTGTGTGTGTGTGTCTGTGTCTGTCTGTGTGTGTGTGTGTGTGTCTCTCGTGTGTGTGTGTGTGTGAGTGTGTGTGTAGCTCACCGATGTCCACAATAACAGGCTCAGATGGAGGACTGGTCAGCGGCCCGTTGGTGTGGTAGACGACCACTCGGTACTGGGCGCCGGGGTCAGGTGACTGATGATGTCACTCGTAGAGTTTTCCTGTAAATAATTACCAAATAATTAAAAAGGTCCACTGTGTAGGAATGTCTCCCGTCTAGCAGTGAAATTGTATTTAGCATTTAAGCTAATAATGCTCTCTAAGCGCCTCGCTTTTACAAACGCGTGTTGCAGCTACGGTAGCCCTTATGGACCAAGAAGATATGACAACATGTCTTCCTTATTTAGCTTTTTTGGCGACGAGGATTCCTTCTCCTGTGGCTCGGCATCAGTCTGATCCTCCATTATGGACTAAAGCACTGGTTCCCAACCTGTTTTCCTTGGCGCCCCCCTGCTCATGTCTAAGAAAAGCTGAGCCCCCCGAAACCCAAGTGGAGGTAACTCCGAGATAGAGCTTTACTTTCTTGTTTGATACAGAGCAGTTATCAGCACTGTTACGTTTCTCCGCCATGTTTCATTCATAAAATAGTGATGCCTTGGCGGGAAGATAGCAGCTAGCAGCTAACAGCTAACAGCTAGCAGCTAACAGCTAGCAACCAGCAGCTAACAGCTAGCAGCTAACAGCTACCAGCTAGAAGCTACCAGCTAGAAGCTACCAGCTAGCAGCTAACAGCTACCAGCTACCAGCTACCAGCTAGAAGCTAACAGCTAACAGCTAGAAGCTACCAGCTAGCAGCTGACCTGATGACAGCAGGGGTCCCAGGTTAAGAGGTCCCGGAGGTTTGGCCTACTAAGTAGCCTGCCTACAATTTTAAGCGAGAACAAAAATATATAGTAGTTATACAGACTTTTGTACACATTATATATTCTAGTGTATTATCATAATTTGTTTAACATGTGCAAATATTTTTTTTTTTACCTAAACCTCAAACCAGATAAAGACTTGCGCCCCTCCCCTGTGATCTTTGCCGCCCCCCTGAAGGGTGCCTGGACCCCAGGTTGGGAACCACTGAACTAAAGGGCAGTGTGTGTGTCTGTGTGTGTGTCTGTGTGTGTGTGTGTGTGTCAATCAATAGTTTCTTGTAATCAATAGTGTAACTCTCACCAAAATGCAACCTAGGGTCTTTTTGTTTGTTAGGTCTTTTATTTAAAAGCATAATTAGGACGGAAACGAAACTTTTAAGAATGCCCCTATCGTTGTTTTGGGTCAAATGGCCTTTTGAATGGCAGAGCCAGGGGCTCTACTACGATAGCATCAACATCTCTATTTTTAAACCACTAAGAAGGCTCGACACAACGTGAAGTATCACCAGTGGCTCTACACATGAACTCAGCACTGAGGACACTGGTTGTGTTCACAGAGTTTAGCGATATAAGTGTCTGCTTAGGGCCCCGTGGCTACCAGAGGGCCCCGTGGTTACTCAGAGGGCCCCGTGGCTAGCCAGAGGGCCCCGAGGCTACCAGAGGGCCCCGTGGCTACTCAGAGGGCCCCCGTGGCTACCCAGAGGGACCCGTGGCTACCAGAGGGACCCGTGGCTACCAGAGAGCCCCGAGGCTACCAGAGAGCCCCGAGGCTA
>JABUOV010000478.1:0-30531 GCA_025617405.1 Perca schrenkii
GAGTAGAAACTTCACAACTGAGGCATCAGTGGGAAGCCCAACCTGTGCTTTTAGAGCACGCCAGCGTGTGAAAAATTCTCCCAAAAGCTTCAATGCTTCAATGAATGGCTGAAACCATAGCTCAAGCTCACCACACATATACACCTGAAAGCTAGGGACGTAAACATATCACCAGAATGATTGACAACCAGGAGGACCAATAGTCTTGATGATCCACCCGGAAAAAGAAAATCCTCCACTATACCTTTAATATGTAATGATAAAGATCAGCATATATGATAGAATTGTGGCATTAGAATGTGCCTGAGGCCACCAAATTTGGGCTATTACAGCCAAAACATTCTCCAGGGAGACATGCTCCCAGACCCCCCTACACTAGTTAAATGTTAGCAGGTCTCCCATTGGGCGAGATGCAGCAGTAAAACACTTTGGAACGGTTTATGGAAATGTAGATGTTTCCATCAGTCATGAATGAAATGTAGGCCAGTTGGAATCTAGCGATCTGCGATTTGGAGAGATAAATGGTAGATGATCTTATAGCTCCGTATATATACAGTACAGGCCAAAAGTTTGGACACACCTTCTCATTCAACGTGTTTCTTTATTTTCATGACTATTTACATTGTAGATTCTCACTGAAGGCATCAAAACTATAAATGAACACATATGGAATTATGTACTGAACAAAAAAGTGTGAAATAACTGAAAACATGTCTTATATTTTAGATTCTTCAAAGTAGCCACCCTTTGCTTTTTTTGATAACTCTGCAAACCCTTGGTGTTCTCTCAATGAGCTTCATGAGGTAGTCACCTGAAATGGTTTTACCTTCACAGGTGTGACTTGTCAGGGTTCATTAATGGAGTTTTTCCCTTATTAATAAAAAAGCAAAGGGTGGCTACTTTGAAGAATCTAAAATATAAGACATGTTTTCAGTTATTTCACACTTTCTTGTTAAGTACATGATTCCATATGTGTTCATTCATAGTTTTGATGCCTTCAGTGAGAATCTACAATGTAAATAGTCCTGAAAAGAAAAAGGAAACGCATTAAATGAAAAGGTGTGCCCAAACTTTTGGCCTGTACTGTATATATATATTAGGGCTGTCAATCGATTAAAAAATGGAATCGAATTAATTACATACTCTGTGATTAATTAATCAAAATTAATCGCATACATAATTAACGGTGCCTGAACCGATACTTTTTAAGAAAGTAAATAAAAGAAAAGAAAAAAGAAGGGTACTAAACAACAGTCGGTGACATTAAAGAAGGGCTTGTTTATTGCTAAGGCAACATTAAATGATTTGATAATAATCTATAACAATAACAATAACTTATTTCACTAGTAAATTGCTGTTGAACGACGAAAACAACCACCAGATGGGAAAAGGACATTTGCAATAACTTCAAATGCACCACACGCTGTAGTTTACCAGTTTCATTGAACGCACTAAACCAGAGTGGTTGTTTGTTGTTGGACTTCTGTGCTAGTCATGGATTGTCTATAACGAACACCATGTACGAAGATAGGGATGCTCATAAGTGTACCTGGTACCAGAGCACCCTAGGCCGAAGGTCAATGATCGATTTTATAATCGTTTCATCTGATCTGAGGCCGTATGTTTTGGACACTCGGGTGAAGAGAGGGGCAGAGCTGTCAACCGATCACCATCTGGTGGTGAGTTGGGTCAGGGGGTGGGGGAAGACTACGGACAGACCTGGTTAGCCCAAACGTGTAGTGCGGGTAAATTGGGAACGTCTGGAGGAGGCCCCTGTCCAACGGACTTTCAACTCGCACCTCCGGCGGAGCTTTTCGTGCATCCCTGTGGAGGCTGGGGGCGTTGAACCCGAGTGGGCAATGTTCAAAGTTTCCATTGCTGAAGCTGCGGTGAGGAGCTGTGGTCTTAGGGTCTTAGGTGCCTCAAGGGGCGGTAACCCACGAACACCGTGGTGGACACCGGTGGTCAGGGAAGCCGTCCGACTGAAGAAGGAGTCTTTCCGGGATATGTTATCCCAGAGGACTCCGGAGGCAGTTGCAGGGTACCGAAGGGCCCGAAGGGCTGCAGCCTCTGCCGTTGAAAGAGGCAAAGCAGCGGGTGTGGGAGAAGTTCGGAGAAGACATGGAGAAAGACTTTCGGTCGCCACCTCAGGAGGGGTAAGCGGGGAACCATCCAAGCTGTGTACAGTAAGGATGGGACACTGTTGACCTCAACTGAGGAGGTAATAGGGCGGTGGAAGGAGCACTTTGAGGAACTCCTGAATCCGACTAATACGCCCTCTATGTTAGAGGCAGGGCTGGAGGATGACCGGGGATTGTCGTCGATTTCCCAGGCGGAGGTCACTGATGTAGTCAAACAACTACACAGTGGCAAAGCCCCTGGGATTGATGAGATCCGTCCGGAAATGCTCAAGGCTCTGGGTGTGGAGGGGCTGTCCTGGTTGACACGTCTCTTCAACATTGCGTGGAGGTCTGGAACAGTGCCAAAGGAGTGGCAGACTGGGGTGGTGGTTCCCCTTTTTAAAAAGGGGGACCAGAGGGTGTGTGCCAATTACAGGGGTATCACACTTCTCAGCCTCCCTGGTAAAGTCTACTCCAAGGTGCTGGAAAGGAGGGTTCGGCCGATAGTCGAACCTCGGGTTGAGGAGGAACAATGCGGATTCCGTCCTGGTCGTGTAACAACGGACCAGCTCTTCACTCTCGCAAGGATCCTGGAGGGAGCCTGGGAGTATGCCCAACCGGTCTACATGTGTTTTGTGGATTTGGAGAAAGCGTATGACCGGGTCCCCCGGGAGATACTGTGGGAGGTGCTGCGGGAGTATGTGGGTGAGGGGGGTCTCTACTCAGGGCCATCCAATCTCTGTACGACCAAAGTGAGAGCTGTGTCCGGGTTCTCGGCAGTAAGTCGGACTCGCTTTCGGGTGAGGGTTGGCCTCCGCCAGGGCTGCGCTTTGTCACCAATCCTGTTTGTAATATTTATGGACAGGATATCGAGGCGTAGTCGGGGTGGGGAGGGGTTGCAGTTCGGTGGGCTGGGGATCTCATCGCTGCTCTTTGCAGATGATGTGGTCCTGATGGCATCATCGGCCTGTAACCTTCAGCACTCACTGGATCGGTTCGCAGCCGAGTGTGAAGCGGTTGGGATGAGGATCAGCACCTCTAAATCGGAGGCCATGGTTCTCAGCAGGAAACCGATGGAGTGCCTTCTCCGGGTAGGGAATGAGTCCTTACCCCAAGTGAAGGAGTTCAAGTACCTTGGGGTTTTGTTCGCGAGTGAGGGGACAATGGAGCGGGAGATTGGTCGGAGAATCGCGCAGCGGGTGCGGTATTACATTCCATCTATCGCACCGTTGTGACGAAAAGAGAGCTGAGCCAGAAGGCAAAGCTCTCGATCTACCGGTCAGTTTTCGTTCCTACCCTCACCTATGGTCATGAAGGCTGGGTCATGACCGAAAGAACGAGATCCAGGGTACAAGCGGCCGAAATGGGTTTCCTCAGGAGGGTGGCTGGCGTCTCCCTTAGAGATAGGGTGAGAAGCACAGTCATCCGTGAGGAGCTCGGAGTAGAGCCGCTGCTCCTTTGCGTCGAAAGGAGCCAGTTGAGGTGGTTCGGGCATCTGGTAAAGATGCCCCCTGGGCGCCTCCCTAGGGAGGTGTTCCAGGCACATCCAGCTGGGAGGAGGCCTCGGGGAAGACCCAGGACTAGATGGCGGGATTATATCTCCAACCTGGCCTGGGAACGCCTCGGGATCCCCCAGTCGGAGCTGGTTAATGTTGCTCGGGAAAGGGAAGTTTGGGGCCCCCTGCTGGAGCTGCTCCCCCCGCGACCCGACACCGGATAAGCGGACGAAGATGGATGGATGGATGGATGGATGATTAGTTGATTATATAGTAAAGGAGATGAATACAGAACACAACACATCAGTTTTAAGAATAAAAAGTAACCAGTTAATTAAACCAGTGGACTATATGAATTATTAATAGTTATTATGAAGTGTTATAACAGTTGCATTCTCCTCTTGTATCACAGAAAGTTCTGACAAAATATACACTTTTATTTTCTATCTGGACATTTTGAATAAAAAGATCATCACCACTCATGTCTGATAGGTTTACGTTTGGCTAGCTGTTTGCAGTATTTATGCTAAACTAAGCTAGCTGTTTCTGGCCATTTCCAGTCTTTAAGCTAACACTGCATGAAAAGTGGGATTTCCGTCCCCGTAAATGCCTGTAAACGCCCGGAAATCCCCCTAATTTTCGGCAGTTATCGACAATTTACAGGCTGCGAACGTCACGTTCGTCTGTTCCACATATTGTCGGAAACGAACCATGACGTATGTGGAGAGCCCCCGCGGAGGTGTTAATGGATCTAATTAGAATATGAATAGGCGCCTGGCCAGAGAACGTCTGGCCTGGCTGGAATTTCCTCACTCACTATTGGCTGAAACCACTACTTTTAAACAAGAAAAATCTCTCGTGATTGGTTCACAGGTCTGTCACGGGTTAGCCTATTGGTCAACCTGGGCCATTATTATAATAAAATTATATATATAATATATATATATATTTCAGATATTTATGTATTATATATTTATTTATTTCATATATGCTATGTTGTATATTCATGTCATGGTTATCCTAATTAAAATGATTTGCCAGGAACGTGCTGTTTATTCAAAAATAGAGCTTTATTGACACAAAACACAAACTCAATCAGAAAAAAACTATGTACAAAGCATAGGAGACACACAGCACACACAACAAATATCCCTCGCTCACGAGAAGCAGCACCGTCAACCCCTAACCCATGGCCGGCTCGGAGCTGTAGGTAACCGGCAGCATTCGGTCCATTTAGCAGACGTCTGTGGTGCGTTGTCCTGGATGTGTATGTGGCGCACGTCCAAATGTCCACCTCAGGCGCAGCCAGCACACTCTGTCTCGCTTCCAGCAGCTGTAAAATCAATCAATAAAGACAATCAGTACTGCGCAATGCACTGCGTATGGACATAACACACCAATGAATGCACCTGAAAAATATTCACATTAACCAAACGGATTCTTGACCGACTCCGAGCTGGACTCTTCACAGCTTCTGCCCGATGCCACATCTGGTTGTTTCTAGCTGAAGCTCCTGCGTTCTGTCTCGTAATATGTCTTACAGGCAGCTGGAAAACAATTAAAGGAGAGTGGTATGAATAAAAAACACAAGTCACAGTAAAATTAAACAAGGAAAGATGAAAAAGTAAAAAATACTTACACACAATGGCGTCATTATCAGCGTCATGTAAATCTGGACTTGCAGACAGCTCCGAGCAAATATAGGTCACGGCCTGGTTATGAGGCGAGGTTAGTCTGAAAAAAAAAAAAAGTACGGTTAAGATCGGTATCTATTAACGTATCTATGTCCTTATACAGAAAAAATAATGAAGTTCATTCAATGAAAGCATATTCTTTAAATCTTACCCTTGCTCCGGTTCGTAGCGCTTGCTGCAGTTTGCCTCAGAGTTGTGAAGACGGCGACTGCTTTCTGTAAATTACAAAATCAAAAATACACTTTTATAAAACAACTCACCCGCTCAGCTCTGTAATGAATGGCGCTGAAAGCAGCCACAGCTCTGTGCTGCTCGCGTTTAAACTTGGTGGGGTTTAAAACATTACTGCCAAGTCTAAGTATCCTGTTTAACATCCAAAGACAGTCATTGTACGATCAAGAGTTAATAAACAGTACAGACCAGCTCGCCGTTTCATTAATAATCATATACTTACGTTGACTTTTCCTTTTCTGTGAGCGCATCTCTGGAGCCCCGGAGGTGATATGGAGGAGAGAAAAAACCGCTCCAAACGTCTTGAACAACTCCTGTGTGTTTCCAAGTGAAGTTTGACAGAGTGTACAGACAACTCTTTTACCAGTTGGCCTGAAATATTCCCATATTTCGGAAGTTTTTGCTCTAACTCTCGGACTCATCTCCCGCAATCTCCCGCCGCTATTTTCAAATGGTAGCAGCATAGACTGTTTACAGTCTATGGGTAGCAGTGAAGGCGGCGGTAGGGGGCGGGGCAGAGTCATAGAGAGAGACAAAGAGGAGCAGATTAACCAGCAGGGCGCGAACAGCGCACACACTGGTGTGGAGGTGAATTACAGTTTTAATGGAATACTGGGAAAGCTTAATAACAATAGGACAATTGAAGTCTATCATGAGGCCATTTCAGCAGAGCCAACAGCTTCATATGTCATGGACATGTGAATATGGTGCTGAATTTGCCAGTATTTTAAGAAGACAAATGGTTGGGACCTTTTCATGCAATGACAAAGCTGATATGCTTTATGTGAAGCCCAGTGTTTTGGTATCAGCAGAAAGACTTCTCTTAGAAAACTGTCCAGTGGAGCCTCTGTCTCCATTCCACCAGACAATGTTGGATGAGGAAGACCAAAGAAAGTCATGCCACTATGTACAGTGGTTGAGACTGTGAATGAATCATGGATTGCACATTTTACCTTTGTGGCAAAGCCTGATTAAAACTAATTGTTGAAATAAATTATTTTGTGTATCTTTTTTTTACATTTAATTATTTATCATATCATATATATATATATATATATATATATATATATATATATATATATATATATCATATATAATCATTTAGTCATTACTAATGACATACACAGTAATTAATCTAGCATACTTTCATCAAATAAATCTACTAAAGAGTCTACAATTAGGCTATACTGAGTCTGATCTATTTTAAGAGATTTTCTTAAAATTAAGTTAATACCTTTTAGAAAAATGTCACCTGGGGTAAAACTCCCCCTGCTTTGCTGCTTTCCCTGATTTGCATTTGTATAGCTCACAGCATTTTAATTTACATGTGAAAGCCTCCCCTAGAATTAGAGGGAGGGGGGGTCATGGGGGGACAACTGCCAAGCAAGGCCCACGTCAATTTCTAACAATTCACGGCAGTTTTCGGTGTTGCCTGTAAATTGTCGTATACAGCCGTAAACCTGAAGTTCCACGACAATCTACAGTGCCGAATACTGACGAAAATCCCACTTTTCATGCAGTGTAAGCTAAGCTAATATCTGCACAAAGGAACTTCATATTTAGCATACACACATGAGAGTTGTATAGATCTGAACAATAACTCTCAGAGATAAATCTAATTAGTGTATTAACATTTTATCAGATGAGTGGGCGCTGTTCATAACAGATTATATTCAGTAAATCCAGCTCAGTGAGCCAGTTTCTGTCTAATTTTAAACCCAAATGTGAACTGTTCCCTAAGGAGAAAGATTGTTTTAAAGTCAAAGTGAAATCAAGAGTTCTTGTTGTTGTAATACTCATTCAGGCCACAAGAGGATCCTCCTTGTTTTCTACCAGTCACATGACAGTTAAGGTTAACGGTCTTTATAGTTAAATTTAGCAGAGAAAAGGTGACTGTTAGCCAGGTACAGAGCACCGTGAGGTTAAGGTCCTTTCAGAGTTATAGTTGAGTTTAGCAGACAAAAAGTGAGTGTCATGCAGCGACGACAGTAAAGTTTAGAAAAACCAAAACAACTAGTTAAGATTAGAAAAAAGATGGTGGTTTGGATTAAAACCCTTTCGGGACATGAACATCTGTTTCCTGGGTGAAACATCCCCCCCGACCTCTTCCCTATGAGGATCTTCACACTCTCATACAGCAGCAGTCGATGTGCTGCTGACAGTAATAAATACGTGGAATACATACAGATTACAGATATTTACTTTTCACAGCTATATGTACGAATGCTTCATGAGAACAGGCTGAGAGACGAGCGACATCACTTCCACTTCCTGTGTGATGATGAAAGTCTTCATTTTTGTGAGCAAGAATGTTTCACTGAAAAGTACGAAAACATTTCTTCCAAGTAACAAGTAACGAAGATACTTGAGTGAAATCTAGTGGAGCAAAAGTATACATTTTATTAAGGAAATGTAGTGGAGTTAAAGTAAAAGTCTCCAGAAATATAAATAACAAAGTAAAGTTCAGATACGTAAAAATTCTACTAAATTACAGTAACAAATAGAAGGGCGACGAGATTTTGTCCCACGAGATCTCATCACTTCCACATCCACAGCGTGAAGTTCCCTGTGGTGCTGTCTCGAGCAGACCACTCTCATTCTCTGTTAAAATGAGTCTGTAAGCAGACAGCAAAACCTAACTTTACCTTTTATGATATTAAACAAAGAGAGATATTCTCCCTTCGTCCTATAATGGTCATAAATCAATACTAGCCTACTTCTTTGTTTAGTGCTGCAATTAATAAAATGCAGAGGAGGAAAAAAGAGCATCTGTCTTCACAAAAATCATCTGTTGAGTGTTTGATGGAAATGTATTTGTTCTTTAGAACGTAATCACTGTGTTAGGTTATTATTTCGGACTATTTCAGCCAGGGAAGCTGGGTTGGTTTGTTTTTTAAAACTATAACGCTACATCTATCAACATTTATTTAGATGTTATCATGGTATTCATTTCTTTATTTTAATAATTTTATTTCAGTCTTATTACCGGTGAAATATTACAGTAGGCTGTAAAACAGAAGACTACGATATTATGAGCTGAGTTGGGTGCTTTCAAAGCCAATATCCCACAATGCAACGCGGGCATTCAGATCAGAGGTTTGGATAAGGATCAGCAGGTTTTTAATGACAAGATCGCTTCAATGTACAAGATTGCTGCACGTTGTACGTGAATATTTATACAATAAAAAAAAACTATAGTTTTATTCTAAGCACTTTGATTTGCCTTTTGCAGAAAAATACTATACAGAAGTTGAGTGTTTAGAAATACAGCCTAATGGCCTGTTTGACTAATTTGCATTTGTTTTGACTGTTGTGAAAAACAAAAAAATAAACTATATACAAAGAGAAGCATTTTTCACTTAAAAACGCAATTTTATAATTTGCAGTTGATGAATATTAATAGCAAAAACTAAAGGGAAAAAAACATGAGCATATTTATGTGTGGGACTTAGTTTCATTTAACATCACACTGCATTATTAGTTGTTTTAAATAAATGACTTTTTTGAAACAACAATTTATGGTAGACCTAATATTAATCATTATATTCAGAAAATGATCCTCCTATCAATCACCGTGGTTACAGTTGTAATGGCAAATTTACATTTAAGCATGATTCTTTATATTTTTGTCTTATTTCTGTTTAAGTTTCTCTCACAATGCTGAAAGGGAGTTTATCTCATTCCCACATGTAGATTCTGATTCTAATTAAGTGAGAATCACAAAGTCTGGAACATAATGTGAGCACTGTTTATCTGAACTGATAAAGGTACAAGGTCACAGTAAACTATCTTTCTCTGCCTATTCACTCCTCCCTTACCAGTTGAGATGTTCGAGTCAGGTGACCTCAGGGTGAAAGTAGGGCAGAGGGGAAAGAACAAAATGGCTCCGAGATGTCTCTTGTGTTTTTCAATTGTCTTCATGTGTATCAGATTGCCTGTGAGAAATGAAATTAAAAATAAAACAAATGAAATAAATGAAAAAAAGTTAGGTTTTTTTTCTTCTGGGTCATGTGTTCACAATTGATGGCAAAATCCATCTCACCCATACATCTAATAGCTAACTGGGACCCAGAGGGGGGAGAGCTAGAGACTGTCCTGACCTGACACATCTGATGCATTGTAAAGTTAAGTAGCACACAGACTCACATTCTGAAAATTCACACAGTATTAGAAGATAATTAGAGTACTATTTTTACTTTTAAGATAAGTAGTCAGTTGGTGTGTCAGGAAATGTGTAAAGTACATTTTACAGGTTCAAATTTGAATTGGATTGATGAAGAGTAAATAAAAATGATCCGTTCAAAGACTTCCTACAAACCTTAAATTGTATTTTTCTAATTTTTTGAAGTTGCTGCATCTTTCCTGGTGACCTGTGGAAGTTGTGTGAGGTTTAGTGCTGAGATGCTTTGAAACCATGATAATTAACAACTTTAACACGAGATATGAATAAGACTAACATCTAAATGAAAATGTTTGCTGTTGATGTGAATGCTTAATGATGTACATTATGAGTTACGTACTAAGACAGTGGTACACATTTAATATTTACGCTCATATTTTCTCATATTATGCTTATTGAAGTTACAACACATTTAATCTTTAAAATATATTGTATTTTTGATGATGCAAAAGTAATACAGGAGGGAAGTTAAAGATAAAACTTACACGAAAAGTAAGATATAATATAAGTTAAAGATAAATCTTATAAACAGTAAAAGATAATACCTTTATGCTATAAAGATAATAATATATAATATACTAATATACCTTGTATATAAAAGGGCTAACAATTCAGTCAGGAAAAGCTTAGAGGAAACAAGAGCTTTAGAGAGATAGAGAAGTGCACTGGATGACAGTCTATGAGAGACTGGCTCAGGTTACAGCAGGCGTTTCCAGAGGAGGAGTCTGCCACAAGACCTTCTGTCTCGGAGCTTTCAGCACACCAACATCAAAAACTGGAATTGACTCAAATGACTCGTAGGAAAAAGTTTAGAAAAAACAAGAGGTTGCTTTCCATGCCAGTTCCTGCTGGTGCCAGAGAGCTAAATGTACTTCTGAATTAGGATAATGGGTTTCCTATTGATGGATTGTATAGGAGTTAAATTTAACACTTACTTTCAATCAGAAGTCAACTATATTTGACCTACTTCTTGCCTTTATCTGAGGGATATTTAAATGATAGTGTTCCTATTAATGGAGTAAAATATGCTTTTTTTTCCAAAATGCCAAAAGCAGCTGTAAATTGTGAACATACAAAAGTAAAGTGCTAAAATACAGTTGATTAGAAGTTTTAAAATAAAGCTGACAAAGACTAAATATATTTTTGTGATTGAAATTTTGAGCTGCTGTAACTAGAGAATTTCCCCCAGTGTGGGCTAAATAAAATCTTTCTTATGTCATATAGGTGATAAACAAACAGTTGATTTTTGATTTCAAAGACAAATTATGTCATTTTTAGGAATAACTAATTTGGATTTCAAAGACAAAACATTTAGTATCAAAGTTTTGTCAAATGTTTACAGATGCTATTGTAATCTGACATATTTGGGTTAAGAAGAATTAGGATTTTTCTACACAAAACATATGTTTATGAAATATAATGTTTTATTGTCATCAAACTGCCCGACAAATATATAGGCTTACAAGTCCAGCGGAAATGATTATTTGCTTAATCAATTAGTTAATTGACAGAAAACTGCTTTGATCGTTTCCAGTTTAAAAAAATGTGAGGACTTTTCTATATTGTTGCTTCTTTATACTTTAAGTACATATTTTTATGTTATTTTTCTTACTTAGGTGATATTTGTAATGGAATATTGCTGGTAACAGAAAATGTTTACAGTTTGGAATCAGTACTTACTTTTTCCACTATAACTCTCTGTATGAACCTTTTTTAATTGACATGTAGCAATATTTTTGAATCAATGATGACATAGATCAGATTTAGAAAAGCAGTGTGTTTAAATGCTCCTTTCTTACAGAGGCTCAGAACAGCTGAGAAGAGGACTACACACACACACACACACACACACACACACACACAGACACACACTAACAGTGTTGGGAAGGATACTTTCAAAACGTATTTCGTTACAGAATACAGAATACATGCCCACAAATGTAATTTGTAACGTATTCCGTTACGTTACTCAATCTGAGTAACGTATTCTGAATACTTGGAATACTTCAGGATTACTTCCACATTGAATTGCGTTTTTTAAGTGTAGAAATGCGGTTATCACATCCAGTTTACTAAACAGGCATATTATGGTGTGTTCTTTTTATTCCAACTAGCTGAATGTGTACCTGAACAAGCAGATAGATTATTGTATTGGTAGTCCCGAACTGCATACTACAAAAATCTTACCGCGGTCTAAACTACCACAAGCTAATTTTAGCTAACGTTAGTTAGCATGTCAAACGGGGCTGTCAGTCTTTAAACGGCTCTGGAGCTAGTACATCAGCACGTATACGTATTGGAGAATGGAAAGTCCCACGTCAATGTTAAAATAGCAAGGTGAACATTAAAACTACAGCAGACGACTACCCTTTGCTAATTAAAAAAATATCTTACTGTAAGATGCTTCTTCAGGTTGGAGGTGGAGTAATTTGGACGCTGAAAGAAGTCTGGTTGCTGGCAAGCAGAGGCTGCACTGCACCTTTATATTTCGTTCTCCCTGTTCTTTCTTTAATGTGAAATGCTGTTTGAATTTCCAAGATAGAAACTTATTCCTGCCCTGGCTCTATCGTGCCGGTTCCGACTCTGACAACAGAAGAACATGGAAGACGCTATTTGCAAATATATAATCATGTGCAACTTGAGAAAACTTTTTTGCACACCTCTTTGGTCGGGCAGGTGAGTAGGATATGATCAAAGGTAACCGATCAAAAATTGTTGAGAGAAAATCCAGCACACTGACCATTACGCGAGCAATAATTTATTTAGAAAAATACAACGTTTCGGTACAATGTTTCGGTACAACGTTTCGGTAAAACGTTTCCGTCTCAGACCTGATTTACCTGATGAAGGTCTGGGACCGAAACGTTGTATTTTTCTAAATAAATTATTGCTCGCGTAATGGTCAGTGTGCAGGATTTTCTCTCAACAAATATATAATCATAAAAGTAATTTGTTTATTTGTGTTTGGGTTGTAATCAAAAGAGTGGAGTGTAATGGCAAATTTACATTTAAGCATGATTCTTTATATTGTTGTCTTATTTTTGTTTAAGTTTCTCTCACAATGCTGAAAGGGAGTTTATCTCATTCCCACATGTAGATTCTGATTCTAATTAAGTGAGAACCCCAAAGTCTGGAACATAATGTGAGCACTGTTTGTCTGAACTGATAAAGGTACAAGGTCACAGTAAACTATCTTTCTCTGCCTATTCACTCCTCCCTTACCAGTTGAGATGTACGGGTCAGGTGACCTCAGGGTGAAAGTAGGGCAGAGGGGAAAGAACAAAATGGCTCCGAGATGTCTCTTGTGTTTTCCGATTTTCTTCATGTGTATAGGATTGCCTGTGAGAAATGTAGAGTCGTGATGAACCAAGTGTGTATTGCTGTCACTCTGAAGATGTATTTAAGCTCAGTGTTCCTGTTCACTCATTGAAGAAACTTTTCCACACTGGACTGCTGTCTTTTCTGAAATTTATGTTCCTCCTATATTTGCAAATATATTTTTAATAAAATACAAAAACCTAACTTGGTTTAGTTTGCAATTGTCTTTATTTTGTTTCACTCTTTAACTTTCTAAACCCACTCCTGCTACACAGAAACTTCCATAACACAGTAGTTTTAGGAAGCATTTTCAGGAAATTAAAAGGATAAGCAGATTGTTGCCGAGGATATTTGTTAACAGAGTAAGATGTATATAGATTTGTATGGGTACGTTTACATATACAACATGTGTTTTGGTATTTTTGGCACACTTCTACCTGAGCCTATATACTGCATACAGACACAACTCACCCATCTCATTCAACTATTTCACAAACTCAGGAGATGGTTGTGACATGGGTCAGAGGATATCAGAGGTCATAAATGATGAACCAATCAATGGGCTCTGCTCCTATAGGCACCTTGGTGTTCATATGGACAACACATTTGGCTGGAAGGCCCGTGTTCAACGTGGGTGTTATCATTTAGAGGAGACACCCACGGTGAATCAGAGATGTTGTACAAGGCTGAATTACAGAGCATATTCATATGTCAGAAAGCATGGCCATATCTAAAAACATCTCATTTAAAGCTTGCTTGTCAGGTGGTTGTCTCTCCAGGCAAGCACAGAGAAAATGGTCTGATCCATCTTTATTCTCCATGCCAAGTATTAATTACTTATCTTCTAGCAGAAGAAATAGAGTAACCCAATTTAAACTAAATATTTCTAAACTATATGCCTATTTGGACCTACCTTTAAATAATGTTGCTTGAGGCTGCAGGGGAATAGCTTCATGATATGACGCATATGGTTGTGTGTTGCTCTTGTCACTGTTTGTGAAAGATGAGCAGTAGATTGTGGCTGTGTGATGTGCTTCAGTCTGACTACATATCACTTTGTTTAATGTTTTTTTATTGTAAGTATATGTCAGCATAAAACAATATGTCAAGTGTTATGTGTGAAGCATTTGGACTCAAGGCAAATATCCCTCTGGGGACAATAAAGTATCGCTTGGAAAGTGGTCACACGCATAGGACCAGCTGTTATAGAAGGTACTACACACATAGGACCAGCTGTTATAGAAGGTACTACACACATAGGACCAGCTGTTATAGAAGGTACTACACAAATTTGGTGGTCGCATCAAGTCTGGTGAAAATTTACGTATTTTAAGGGTTTGGGGAATAGGCGCACAAAAATGGCTCGCTAGCACCCCCTAGAAAGTTAAGAAAATTGAGCCCCTGCAGTGCGTTTAACGTAGACTCACGAAACTTGGTACACATATGTAACATGTCATGATGTACAAAAGACTTCATTAGAGCCATACCCTAAACCCAACAGGAAGTCCGCCATTTTGATTTCAAAGTTCGAAATTAGTGCGATTTTGGCCATTTCCACATGTCGTACTTTAACGATCAACTTCAAACTCGGTCTGTGCCATCTTAAGAAGTTAAAGATGAAAAGTTGTTAAAAGAACTTTTCGTCATAAGGCGTGGCCGTGGTGGGGCAGCCATTTTGTGCGTTTCGCTGCTGAAACAGGAAGTGGGTGTAACTCGAGTGTACGTTGTCCGATTACCTCGAAAATTTTCAGGATTCATAAGAGTCCAACCCTGAGGACAAATAACGGCCGATATTTTACAAAATTGACTTTTGGTCATAGTGCCCCCCGCTGGCATCAGGAAATCTGCCTTATATGACAAACATCATCCGATTTACATGAAACTCAGAATGTGTGGTCTACATGTGATACTGAGCCGCCCCCTATAATATGGCCACGCCCACTTACTCAGGCCCCGCCCCCTTTTATAACATTTGAACCGTTTAAGATAGAGTCTTGTGTGAGGTGTCATTGAACTCAGCAGAGAGTTCCTTCTTCATTGGTGATGGTTTGGCCCGCCCCCTAAGCTTTAGCCACGCCCCCTTTTATAACTAATGACCCGTTTGATGCAGACCCTTGTGTGAGGTTTCATTGAACTCAGCACAGACTTCCTTTTTAATTGGTGTTGGTTTGACCCGCCCCCTAAGCTTAAGCCACATCCCCTTTCATAACATTTGAACCATTTAAGATTGACCCTTATGTGAGGTATCATTGAACTCAGCAGGGTGCCAGGGTCTTTGTGGTAGCGGTGTCGTTATCAGAGGCTCCTTCCTCTGTATTGGTCTGACCTCCATACATTCTGGGCATGTTGTCACCAGGTCCTGGATCTCACTCTCCAGCCCCGGCCACCACACCTTCATGTGTGCCCTCTCGCGACGCTTAGTGATGCCCTGATGCCCATCATGCTGTGCGGGATGACGATGCGGTCGCCATAAAGCACGAGACATCTTGACACTGACAGTCTATTTCTCCACTGGTGGTAAGCTCTCGCTTGAGCTGGAATGTTACTCACATGTTCTGGCCAACCCTCGATCAACTGTCTGCTCACCACCTGCAGATCTCTGTCCATGCTCGTCTCCTGCTTGATCCTTTCCAACTTCAGCGTTGACACAGGCCAGGCTGCATGAACTGCCGCTTCAAATCCTGAGACATCACGTGTTAGTTCAAACACTTCACTGTGTATGAGTGGTAGTGGCTGTCTAGATAGTGTGTCGGCTCCTGTCAGTGTTTACCCCGGAACATATTCTGCTGTGGGGTTGTACCTCATTAGAGGCATAAGTAGGCGTTGGCACCTCAGGGGAACTGCGTCTAACCGGCAATTTCCACTGGATGCGGAACGTCTGCGGAACGTCTCCGGAACGTCAACGGAGTCATTAGGTTTCCATTAAAGTCAGTGTGTGTATTTCCACTGGCTGCGGAACGTCTGCGTCCGGACTCCATCCCAGTTCCTTCAGTCCGCAGCCCTCCGGAGCAGATACGCAGAGCTTCTATTTTTGACGGACGACGGAGAGCTCTACAGCAATTCAGCACACGGCAGACAGTGCGGGACAGGAAGTCGAGCACAGAAACAAAATAAATATCCGGTTAATTTTCAAAATAAAATACACCGTGCTCAGGGCGGATCATATTTCCCTGCACTACACCTTGAAAACACAGCACAGAGTTGTTTCCCATCTACTCCTCTGGATGGAAACAAACTGTTGTTGGTTTTGTGGTTCTATTCTACGTGAATTTGCGAGAACGTATTGACGGACGGCGGAGCACGCAGCAGACACGCAGCGGAGCCGGTCCGCAGCCGTTACGCATCGAGTGGAAATCCCCGGTAAGTCTTTGTTATTAATCAGAGGAACCAATGGTTTGTGATCTGTGTGCACTGTGAACTCACTAAGGCCATACAGGTAAGTGGAAAATCTTTCACAGGCCCAGACTACAGCTAGAGTCTCTTTCTCTATCTGTGCGTAGCGCTTTTCTTTATCAGTCAGTGTTCTAGAACAGCCTGTAGTTACTTGCATCTGCACTCATTATTGTAGGTTTGTGTACATCATAGAAAGCAAGAGTTGGTGCTGTGGTGACGAGTTTCTTTACCTTTTGAAAGGCGTTTGATTGTGCAGAATCCCAGGTCCAGGTTGTGTCGTCTTTAAGCAGGTAATTGAGGGGTTGTAGTGCATCTGTCAGGCTGGGCAGATATCTCCCCAGATAATGGACCATGCCCAGGGGTCGGGCCGGACGCCGTCGCTATCGATGATATGACCCAAGTAGTTCAGCTGCCTTTGACGTAAGTGGCACTTTTTGTAGTTTAGCTTTAAGCCTGCATTGTCCAGGGTCCGGAGTACCTTTTGGAGCCTTTCCTCATGCTCCTCCTCATTCTTTCCGTGAATGAGGATGTCATCCATGTAAACTTCAACTCCTTTCTGGCTTCTAAACAGTGCTGACATTTCTCTCTGGAAGACCTCTGGTGCGCTGGAGATTCCAAAAGGGAGCCGCTTGAAGAAGTATCTCCCCATGGGTGTGATGAATGTGGTCAATTTGGCTGTATCGCACTCCAGCGGGATCTGCCAAAAGCCGTTTTCAGCGTTGAACAGGGAGAACACACAAGATTCTGCCAACCATTGGCAGTATGTCGCCCACCCTAGGTAGGACAAACCTTTCCCTTTTTACTGCTTCGTTGAGCCGTTTGAGGTCAACACAGATTCTCATGTCCTCAAGTCTTTTTTGCGACAGGAACCATAGGAGTGCACCACTCTGTCGGCTCTGTGATTTCCTCGATGACGCCACATTTCACCATCCTCTTCCAGCCTTGACTTTAGGAAGCAGGGGTGCAGACGCACTCCTTGCCGTGTTAACTGCATATGGTTCTGCATCATCTCTTAAACATATTTTTACTGGCTTTATTTTTTAAAAGTCCCAAATCCTTACCAAACGTGCTTTGGCTCTCTTGGATTTCATCCACTCTTTTTACGAGACCCATTACCACTGCCATATTTCGACCCAACAGGTTGCTGCCATTGACCGTTTCGATCACATGGACCTTGTACTTGTAGAACTGGCCTTTGTACTTTGTTAAGGTGACAGTGGTATCTGCACCAGTGTCAATCTTGAAGGAGAGAGGTGTCTTGCAAACTTTCAGTTTCACTGTCCATGGTGTAGTGTTGTCATCTGAGAAGTAGGTGTACGTTTTGACTTACCTAGAAAGTGTCCATCGGACTGGCTGGCATTCTGTTCCACTATAGTCAGTTCATTTACTCTAGCAGAGTGGCACACAACAGCTAAATGTCTGATTTTCTGACAGTTCCTACATTGTGCATTTTTAGCTGGACACTGAGTGTGTTTGTTGTCCTTACCACGCCTGTAGCATTTTGTAGTAGGTTTTGGTGGTTTTCTATCTCTGTCGCGGAGTCCTCCTCTGTGGAAATTGCCGCCCTTTTTGTCTCTCTCCCTTTTCTCATTGCTTGGAAGGTGTGCGTGTACGATTCCGCGCCACTTCGCTGAGGCAGTTAGCTTCAGCCGAGGTAGCTCTAGCCTGCTGGCTAACTAGGCCCTTTATCTGCTCGGACTGTCTCACCATCTCCACTGCTTTCTCAAGTGTCAGGTCTGCAGTCAGCTCCAGCTTTTCAGACACTTCTTTATCCAAAATCCGATCCCGATAACCAGCTTGTCCCTTATGTTTTCAACCTTCACTGAGCCAAACTGGCATGTCTCGGCTAGCTCATATAGCGTGTGGATATATTCCTCTGCTGATTCACCTTGCTTCTGTGCTCTTGTTTAATTGTTAAATTGTTACTCCTATATTTCCAAATATAAATAAAATACAAAAGACAAACTTGGTTTAGTCTGCAACTGTCTTTATTTTGTAAATAAAGTCTCCTTTAGCGTCTAGCCCTGTTTCACTTTTTGGTCCTCTGGGTCAGATGTACGTTTAACTGACATGCGACACAAGAACTGGCAAAAAATCTTCTCTCTGCCATTTACGAACCCGACACCATTTCAGAGGTTGATAAGGGCTATGTCATCGGGCCATTCAGCTTGTCTCCGTTTTCATTATTTCGCTTGATTATCGATTTGTCCGCGCCGCACAACGGCCCTGTCACAAGTATCAATAGCCTCATTCCGGCTGTCCCCTTTTCTCTACAAGCAGCCCAGTCTCATGCCAGGTCGTTATATAGTCACGTTATTGTAATCTATTAAGTCGTGGACAGGTTACGTAAATGCCGTTTTTTTCGTATGGCGATTACGAAATTGAAAGCAATGCATTTTAATGGGAAGCATATTTCGTGATTCCAGAACGAAAGCGAGTAGCGAGTAGTTGATAAGGCGAAAGTCCGCGTAGGGAGGTTGGTCGGGGTGGTGGATGGGTCATAAAACACAGGACTTTCACGCCGGAGACCGGCGTTCGCGCCCCGCGTGTGGCAGCACCTTTGTCCCGCGTGTTGCAGTTGCATAAAACACAGGACTTTCACGCCGGAGACCGGCGTTCGCGCCCCGCGTGTGGCAGCACCTTTGTCCCGCGTGTTGCAGTTGCATAAAACACAGGACTTTCACGCCGGAAACCGGGGTTCGCGCCCCGCGCGTGGCAGCACCTTTGTCCCGCGTGTTGCAGTTCCTTTGTCGGCGTGTGACGGTTCCTTACCCCGTTCTTTTTTTTTCCTAACCCCAACCGTCTCGTTATTGTGGCGTTTCATTTCCCGTGTCTTGCGTGTGGCGCCTCATTTCCCCGTAGTCGCGTCAGCATTTCCCCGATCGCGAGTGGCGGCCCGTGCCGTTGTTTTGGCCGGCGTGTGGCACCTCATTTCCACGTAGTCGCGTCAGCATTTCCCCGATCGCGAGTGGCGGACCGTGCCGTTGTTTTGGCATTACAATAACGTAACTATTACACGACCTGGCGTGAGACCGGGTTGCTACAAGATGGTACTGTTGACAACACTATCAAAATGATTAAGTTGACAGGGGTTGGCGCTTGGCTCTCCAAGGACATCACTGATGCATTTAAGATCGTTCCCATTCATCCTTCTCAGTGGCCTCTTTTCGTTTCTCATTATATGATCAACAATAAACCTCTAGCCGTTTTGAAGCCAAAGTTAATAATTAACGTGGTGGGAGCCAGTGGGTCGTAAATTATTATGTAATGTTTAATCCCCCAAAAAAGTTTGGCAAGCAAACAAAACAAACGCTCATTAATCTTTTCATAACATCTAGCGAACGACAGTCGTAGTTTACTCCCGTAGGTCGTAGCTAAAGCAAGAAGCAAGCTAATGCTAGATGGCCAATGCTGAGCTAAACATTTTTTGTTTGCTAACCTATCAGAATACGTTTTGAAGCAGCTGGTGAATGCTGTGAAACAGATGCTGACATACTGTTCTGATATCTTTGTTAATTATTGTCAGAAAGTTTGATGTGCAATATGTATATTTTTGATGATGATTGAGAGCTCATATTAGACTATCAGTACGCTTCATTAAGCTAGTTTGCCACTGTTATCTTGGGTTGTGCTACATGTAAGTGTATTTTAGTTTATTTAGATAAACAATATAGGTTATTCTATGTATACTGTATAACAATACATTACGTATTTCCTTTATTTCAGGTTACATGTTAGCTACTGTATATACTGCTGCATTACAGTGTTGTGTAGTTATATTGTTTTTACAATTATGATTGTATAATGTTTGTGACTCATCAATACGTAAGCAACTGGTCATTGTGTTTCATTTCCCAGTTTCACCCTTTCTAAATAAACTGAGTTATGACAATCCCAGTCTCCAGTGCTTCATGGTGGATGGTGTTTAGCTGCTGGTCAGATTGCACAGGGTTACATGCATGCAGGAAAAGAAACATTTCATGGTAACATTAGAATAACAGAGGTGCAGAGATTACCTGGAAACTGCCAGAAGCATTTCCAGGTAATATTTGCACCTCTGTTCTAATATTACCATGTAATACAATAGAAACAGGCAGTTTTGCATTTTACGGTACTGATTCATGGTTGTTACATAGAAACTTCCAGAAGCGTTTCCAGGTAATAGCTACACCTCTGTTATTCTAATATTAACATGTAATACAATAGAAACAGGCAGTTTTGCATTTTACGTTCTGATTCATGGTTTTTACACAGAAGCTACCAGAAGCGTTTCCAGGTAATAGCTACACCTCTGTTATTCTAATATTACCATGTAATACAATAGAAACAGGCAGTTTTGCATTTTACGGTACTGATTCATGGTTGTTACACAGAAACTTCCAGAAGCGTTTCCAGGTAATAGCTACACCTCTGTTATTCTAATATTACCATGTAATACAATAGAAACAGGCAGTTTTGCATTTTACGTTTCTGATTCATGGTTTTTACACAGAAACTACCAGAAGCGTTTCCAGGTAATAGCTACACCCCTGTTATTCTAATATTACCATGTAATACAATAGAAACAGGCAGTTTTGCATTTTACGGTACTGATTCATGGTTGTTACACAGAAACTTCCAGAAGCGTTTCCAGGTAATAGCTACACCTCTGTTATTCTAATATTACCATGTAATACAATAGAAACAGGCAGTTTTGCATTTTACGTTTCTGATTCATGGTTGTTACACAGAAACTACCAGAAGCGTTTCCAGGTTATCTCTACACCTCTGTTATTCTAATATTACCATGTAATACAATAGAAACAGGCAGTTTTGCATTTTACGGTACTGATTCATGGTTGTTACACAGAAACTACCAGAAGCGTTTCCAGGTAAGAAGCCACAAGATTAAACATCATTAACATAAATCAACATAAAGTATTACCTTGAAACAAAAGGGAAATGTTTGGAACATAAAGGGTGGATACATTTCTGCATTATAATAAGGTAATTACTAATTTTAAATTCCAAGAAGTTTTATCTAATTTGGAAGGTATTACGCTGATAGTAGCCTATAATACTGTGAAAACATCAACATACACCCCATTATTACCATGTTATTAGAATATAAATATAAGTATATTACCATTATCTAGATATACATATGGTTATTGTCAAACCCTTTCTTACTTATTACATTGGTAATTGCATGTTATTACATCTGTTACCTTATCACCTTATTACCCCAGTATTACATCTTATTACTGTGATGTATTACCACATTATCACTTTGGTAATTACATGTTATTACCTATATATTACCTCTTTATTATCTCATTCTTACCCCACTATTACCATCTTATTACCGAGTCGTAATATGCAGTGCTACCCAAATTCCTTGTATGTGTAAAAAATGTACGTGGCAATAAAGCTTTTCTGATTCTGATTCTGAAAGCTTTTCTGATTCTGATATATATATAATTTTATTATCATAATTATAATAATAATGCCCCAGGTTGACTAATAGCCTAAACCATGACAGACCTGCCAACCAATCACGAGAGATTTTTCTAGTTTAAAAGTAGTGGTTTCATCCAATCCTGAGTGAGGAAATTCCAGCCAGGTCAGACGTTCTCTGGCCAGGCGCGGTGTTGCAGCTATTCATATTCTAATTAAATCCATTAACACCTCCGCGGGGGCTCTCCACATACGTCATGGTTCGTTTCTGACAATATGTAGCACAGATGAACGTGACGTTCACAGCCTGTGAGTTGTCGATAACTGCCAAAAATTAAGGGGATTTTCGGCCGTTTACAGGCGTTTACGGGGACGGAAATCCCACTTTTCATGCAGTGTGGGGCCCATGTAGTTACCCTTTAAATGTGACTCAAGTAAGAGTCTCGACCTCGAATCCCCATCTCTGGTTCGAGGTGGATGGATGAGTCATAAAACACAGGAATGAACGCATACGTTCAGTGCATATCAGCAATACCAATCTGGCTTTACAAAACCCATGGGAAAGAATATTTCAATGCTATGCTGCCCCTGAAAACATTGAGAGGTCACTGTTTCAGCAGTTTAAAAGTTTTTAACAGTTTTCCTACCATTTCAGCTAAGGATCACTCAAAATTACGTGAACGTGGGGATTTGTTCATGGAGATCCAAGGCCATAAAGAGTTATCTCATGGGCCTGTCATATCGGGACAATTCATGTGTAATTGGACCAATTATAGACACTGTTCAGGCCTCAGTTGCAGCCTCACTCGCTGCCCCAGTAATTAAGGACCTAAAATCATAGCGAGTGCTGAGAAAAACAGCACCCACACAGTAAAGCCTAGCTTTGCTCTGCGAGATCACGACCAACAGATTCACCTACTCTGTGTCGACCATGATCAAACCTTTTACACGCCGTGGAATCCTCTCCACTGTTAACAGTGTTTTTCATCCTCTGGCTCTGCTGGCACCCGTCACGATCCAGGGATGAGCTCTCCTCAAAGAACATACATCTGAACTTTCAGACTGGGACACACCCAGAAGACAAATTAAGCAGATGGGAATCCTGGAGAGATTTGCTTCAAGACCTACAAAAGCTTCATTTTTCTCATATGTACATGACAACCTCACTCACCAAAGCATTGCACCCAGAGTTGCGTATGTTCTCAGATTCATCAACCAAGGCCATTGGTGCTGTGACGTACCTGAAAGCAGTTAAAGAAGATGGGCAAGTTGAGGTAGGTCTCTGCTTCCTGCTTCTTACAGTGCAGACGCTCTACTGCTTGCTCCTGCTTCTGCTTGCATATTTCTGCTGATAATCTTGCTTTTCTTCTGAGAGAAACTATGAGCAGCGGCTCTTGGATACTTATAAATCACTGGACTATACATTTTTTGTAGACATAGTAGGCTATTGTCATATTTGAACATTTTTCTGCGTGAGCGTGGCCTACCAATAGCTCAAGCCTGTCCTAAAGTGACTGTAGCTAAACCTTATTAGCAGCAAGATGCCACCCATCTCGATAGAGGACTACTACAAACTCCTTCAGAAGATTGCAGTTCTGGAAACCAAAATTTACCGGTTAGAAGTAAACGTGGAAGTGAGCGGATCATGTGGAAATGACACCACCTTACCAGTGACCCAAAACAATGGACAACAGCATGCTAACACACGGCTAACTAGCACCAGCAAGACCACAAAGAAACAGGAGGGCTGTGGAACGGATAATAAATCAACAAGTGGCAGTCCTCCCTGGAACTCTTCTGGTGCAAAGCCTAAGAGTAAATAATTTTCCTGGGAAATGGGAGGACGACTAACGGGCAGGGCACAGTGCCCTGAGATTTGTAATACGACCGGCTGGCCTGCATTATCATACAGGCAGAGCGCCTCTTCAACCCCTGTACTTAGCAGGACACAGTCGTGGACAGCTGCAAAAGGGAAAATCAGCAACAAAATGCCTCCCCAACAACTGAGTGTGCAGATGGAGAACAGATTTGCTCCTCTGCTGCAGGACCCTGGACATGACCTGGATTACGTCTCATCGTCACACAGCAGGGTAAGGCCTGAGAGCAATTCTAAAAGTAAAAAGCTACAGGGAAAGCTAATGACTAGGCCCCAAACTCTGATTGTAGGTGACTCTGCTGTGAAAGATATAAAAAGCAGTAAAAACACCCAAAGACATAGTGTCTGACTTGGCCCAAAGAATCCAGGATATCATAGCAGCACACCCAACTGTGAAGAACATTATACTGCATATAGGGTCAAATGATGTTTTAAAGCAAGAGTCTGAAGTGCTGAATCGTGACTTTATGAATCTGCTGAAAACAGTCAGCTCCCTAAACGCAAAGGTGTTCATCATTGGCCCTATACTGCCAGTCAGAAGAGGAGCTGAGAGATTCGGCAGACTATTGGCACTGAACCGATGTCTTTCAACTGCATGTACCAACAACCATTCTCTGCAGTACATTGACAAATTTAACATTTTCTGGGGGTGCAGACATCTTTTTAAAGCAGATGGACTATTCCTTGACAAGTCAGGAGTAAAGCTGTTCACTTCTAGCCTACTTTACTTTCTGCGCCACACATCTGCTCCCTTGGCCATGGACACGAGACAAGATGAATATATGTGAGCCAGTGAGCCACCACAGCCCCCACCTGAGCAAAGATTTGACCATGTAGACCAAAGAGCGGAGATGAGAAATCTCAACACCCCTTCTCACCCGCCCAACACTCCTCAAACCCCTTTGACAACCACGACAGCTTTGAGGACCTCTTTAAGGATACGTCGCTCTCCCCTCTTTCCCCCATCCCCATGTTGGAGTTCACTGACCAGATGAAGCAGCTGGTGAATGCTGGAACAAAGTTTGCCCCCCTTCCTTCTCCCATCGTAAAATGCCAGGCACCTCTGCCCCCTCAAGGATGGCAGCTAACTCCTTCTCCCCAAACTGATAAGGATGATTGTGTGCAAAATGCAGCAAGCATTAACTGATATGGGCCGGGTCCAGGCTGCATGCCTAGTAGCACTCATGACTCTTTCCAAGACAAGCCTGAGCCCCGCGTATTAGATTCTTCCACAATTTATGTTGTGATAGGTAATAGAAAAAGGATGGCGAATAAGTACGTAACTGCAAACTTTGCAAATTTAGCATCCATTCTTCGTCAGCCACAGTCTGTCACAAAAAATGAAAACGCACTAACACTAGCCCTACTAAACGTTAGGTCTTTGGCGGGAAAATCATTTTTAATCAATGATTTTATTATTAAGCACAATCTTGTTTTTATGTTTTTAACTGAAACCTGGTTGGACCATAACAACAGTGCTGCTGTTCTCATTGAGTCAGCCCCCCCCCTAACTTCAGTTTTATGAGTGAGAATAGAGTGAATAAGAAAGGAGGTGGAGTCGCCATTTTGTTTAATGACTCGTTCCTATGTACGCAAATATATATAATACGAAAATTTTGCTTCTTTTGAATATGTGGCTCTTCAGCTAAGATCTTCCCTCAAGCTCTACTTCCAAATATCTACAGGCCACCTAAATACTGTGCATCCTTCTTTGACGACTTTACTGAACTGCTGTCTATAATCTGTATTAACTTTGACCGTGTAATTATTGCTGGTGATTTTAACATTCATGTTGACAACCCCCAGGACCAAGGGACCAAAGAACTGTGTTGTGTTTTTGAGAGCTATGGACTGACTCAGCATGTGACACAGCCCATACACAACAAGGGGCACACTCTGGACTTGATTATCTACAAGGGTCTAAACATTTCCAAGGTTGTGGTGACTGATGTTGCTGTCTCTGATCATTCCTGTGTTTTCTTTAATGGCACTATCTCTGTGCCCAAAAGTGTTCAAACAAAGTTAATCAGAAAACCCTCACTGGGGCCTCAGTCACTGAGCTTGTAGATAATTTCAACTGTAAAGTTACGAATGTTATTGATGCTATTGCTCCCACTAAGGTCAAAGCTGTCTCTGGTAAGAAAAGATCTCCATGGAGAAATTTTATAGTTGTGAGAACAGAAAAAAGAGAGTGTCGAAAAGCTGAACGCAGTTGGCAAAAATCTAATCTCCAGGTCCATTATAACACTTATAATGAGAGACTTCACATTTATAATTTGGAACTAAGAAATGCAAGGCGGTCCTTTTTCTCTGACATTATTGCCAGAAACAATAATAATTCACGTGCTTTGTTTGCTACTGTTGATAAATTAACAAACCCTTCGGTACCAGTAGCATCTGAACTGTTGTCTACCAAGGCTTGCAATGACTTTGCCTCCTTCTTCATAGACAAAATTCAGAAAATTAGACAAACAGTCAGTGCTTCCATATCAAGTACAGGATATGTGTTGTCACAGTGTGCACGCAAAACAAATTCCAATATGACACAATTTCATACGATCAACCTTAAAAACCTGGAGGACATTATACAACATCTGAAAACCTCCTCCTGTTGCCTTGATATAAAACGGGTGTTTTCAAAAATGTTTAGAATTGTTTGGCTTCTGATCTTCTACAGATTGTAAACACATCTCTACTCTCAGGTATCTTCCCACAGGCCGTGAAAACTGCAGTCATCAAGCCACTCTTAACAAAATAGCACAATCTAGACACGACACTAATGAGCAACTATAGGCCAATATCAAACCTTCCATTTTTAAAGCGCCCATATAATGCTCATTTTCAGGTTCATAATTGTATTTTAAGATTGAACCAGAATAGGTTTACATGGTTTACACCATATTTTTGAGGTACTGCACTGCTCTCTCTCACTGCTGCAGATCCTCTTTTCACCTGGTTTCTGTTTTAGCTACAGAGTGAGACCTCTTTTCATCTTCTTCTTCTGTACTATCTCTGATTGCACTCGCACATGCTCAGTAGCTCAGATGTAGAGCATGTCAGCTAGCTAACTCTAGAGACAGTAAAAGAAAGCCTGTTTCTCCCACTTTGGTCAGTTACAAGGCAGGATTAGCTGGGAGACTTCTAAATAATTGTGCACATGTAAGTAGTTCATTTGTAGATTATGGTGAACTTGTGTATGTTGTAGCAGTGCTTTGCTATTGAGAACGATGTAGCATGCTAGCGTTAGCTAACGGTTGTGGTTAGCCAGCTCATTTCGGACTGTGACGTCACAGAAATCCCAGAAAAAGTTTTTTTTCATAATTTGGGCACTTTAAGTAAAATCATAGAAAAAGTGTTTTTTCAACAACTCAACCTTTTCTTATTGCTAAACAACAGTTTTGATGCCTTCCAGTCAGGTTTTTCGACCACACCACACCACTGAGACGGCTCTTGTTAAAGTCTTTAATGACATCCACTTAAACACAGACAGTGGTAAAATTTCAGTCTTAGTATTACTTGAACTCAGTGCTGCATTTGATACGGTAGACCATGACATATTGCTTGACCGATTGGAAAACTGGGTTGGTCTTTCTGGCTCAGTACTAAAGAGGTTTGAATCCTATTTAAAGAATAGGGACTACTTTGTGTCTATAGGTAATTATACATCTGAGCATACAAATATGACGTGCGGAGTTCCCCAAGGCTCAGTTCTGGGGGCCTCTTCTGTTCAACATCTACATGCTTCCACTGGATCAGATTATGGAAAACAACAAAATAAGTTACCATAGTTATGCGGATGACACACAAATTTACATAACCTTATCACCAGGGAACTATAGCCCAATACAACAATTAAATATGTGCATTGAACAGATTAATGATTGGATGTGCCAGAACTGTCTTAAATTAAATGAAGAAAAAACAGAGGTGGTTGTTTTTGGAGCAAAAGAGGAACGATTGAAAGTCAGCGCTCAGCTTCAAACAACACTGTTAAAAACAACAGACAAAGCCAGAAATCTTGGTGTAGTCATGGACTCAGACCTGAATTTTAAAAGCCACATTAACATTATTAAAAAATCAGCCTATTATAGACTTAAAAATATATCAAGGGTTAAATGACTTATGTCTCAGCAGGTTCTGGAAAAACTTGTCCATGCTTTTATCTTCAGTAGACTTGACTACTGTAATGGTGTCTTTACAGGTCTCCCTAAAAAATCAATTAGACAGCTGCAGCTGATTCAGAATGCTGCTGCTTGAGTCCTCACTAAAACCAAGAAAGTGGATCACATCACTCCAGTACTGAAGTCTCTACACTGGCTTCCATTGCCTCAAAGAATTGATTTCAATATACTTTTGCTGTTTTATAAATCACTAAACGGTTTAGGGCCAAAAAAATTAATTTCTGATCTGCTACTACATTATGATACACCCAGACCTCTCAGGTTGTCTGGGACAGGACTACTTGTTGTCCCCAGAGTCAGAACTAAACAGGGGGTAGCAGCGTTCAGTTTTTATGCTCCACATATTTGGAACAAACTCCCAGAAACCTGTAGGTCCGCTGCAACTCTCAGTTCTTTTAAATCTAAGCTAAAGACCTATCTTTTTTTGATGTTGCTTTTCATTTAAATAATCTATTTTATTAGCTTTAATTTCTTATACTGCACTGTAACTTTTATTCTTATACTGCACTATCAATTTTATTCTTGTCTTTTAATGTTTTTAATTTGTTTATTAATGTTTTTAAATTGTTTTAAATTGTTTTCTAACTGCTCTTTAGTGTTTTATGTAAAGCACTTTGAATTGCCCTGTTGCTGAAATGTGCTATACAAATAAAGCCGCCTTGCCTTGCCTTGCCTAGGATTCTTCACGGGCAAGGCAAAGAGACACAAATATTATATGTGATAAAGTTGTTGAATATCAGAATAACAATATAACTTGCAGTAAATAAGCAGATATTAAAGTCTTATCAGTTCTGGTGCTTTCAGTATTCTGCTAAAATAAGGCACCACTAAAAAAAAGAATGACAGCTACATTTTCAAGTGCAGTTTTCTGCTGATATTTTCTTTCAAATAACTACAAATCTCTTGGTGTCTTTCACAATGTTTGTTTTTAGACCAGTTGTTCTTGCTCCCATCATTGCCACGTGTTTTAAAAGATAAGTAAATACCCCCCATATAAACTGATCCACAAACAGAACGACTACAGAAACTTAGGGAGGGACATCTTCACTCAGCTAACAAGAACTAATATATGATAATATGTGAAAAGTGCCACGCATTGTTATTCATGACAGAAGAGTGCCAAGAGAGGCAAGATGCCACAACACGTCAGGATAGGCAGCCACACATCCTCAACTCTGATCCTGAACACAGAAAAAAAATATGATAAAAATGTATACAAAAAATATAGAGAGGAAACTCATGTAAATGTGCAATTTTAAAGATCAGTGTATATGATGCTAAACTGCCTGTCTCTCTTATGGTGTAGACACATATAGCCGATGGCCGACCGTTGACAGAAAACCCTGTCGATATAATCAGTCGCGTCCCCGAGGTCCAAAAACTGCCACAGAACAGACCAAAAAGACGAGAGGTGACGAGATGTAATACATCTCTATAACAGCAGGCGGCGCTAATCGGGTTTGTTTTCTCCGGAAATTCAGACCTGGACTGTCATGGCAGCCGTTCAGAATACGATCTCATATTGTACTAAAATAGTTCACTGAAACGTGTTTCTGGAAACATTTAAAGCAAGAAATAGGCCATGCAGTTGCTGAATCTGTCTTCATTTCAGCTCAACAAAGGTCAGTTTAAAGATTTTCATCAGATTTTGAGAGACTGTAGTCACCTCATTCCGCTCATCATTTCCGGGTGAGTCCCGACGGCCCCTGCCGCCAACCCGAACATGTCAGGTCGGCCAAAATGAACGCCCGGCGACCCCCAGACGGACGACGACATGGGACACACTGATCCGATTTGAGTCACTGACCTTGCCAGACTGTCCCACGGCCGATAATTGGCCTGATGTGTCCCGGCCCTTAGTTATGCTGTTATAGTTCCTAGACTACCAGGGGACTTTATTCCTTCTTTTGACTGCTCTCCTCTCCTCCCCTTCCTTTGACTGCTCTCTCCTCTCCCTTTCTATTTGTGTGCATCCCGTACAAGAAATGCTTGTTACTAACCTAGCTCTGAGGAGTTTCCTCCCGGAGTCCTTATGTTTTTCTCACCCAGCATATTTCCTTGGAGTACGTTGGCACCGAGATCTTGGTTGCAGCTGTCTCCGTGGTCCTGCTGCATTCCCTTCTAAGCTCCCGCGGTGCCCTGCGATGTCATGCTGCCCGGCTGAACCCTCTTGCTTCCTGCTACGTCCATCCATGCTCTGCTGGGCCACGCTACATCCTGTAAGGCCCTGCAGCGCCCTGATATGAAATGAACTACTAATATTACTATTTGAAGTCACAGTTCTTAGTTAGTTAGTTATGCAATTACAATTCTAGACTGAAGTTCCTTCCTTCCTATGACACAGTGAACTGCTCTCTTATCTCTGTTTTCATTTGTTTCCCTTTTGTGTGCATCCTTGTTCCCACAAATGCTTGTTACCAACCTAGCTCTGCGTCCTGCTGCATCCTGCTGCGTCCTGCTGCGTGCGCCGCATCCAATCATGCTCTGCAGTGCCATGTTACATCCTGCAACGCCCTGCTGTGATGTTTATATGCACTGAGTAGTCAGGATCCGATATTGGAGACTGCAATACTCAGTATGACATGATGTGCCCTTCTATGACATGA